>CAJHUC010002071.1:0-41473 GCA_905146915.1 Ostreobium quekettii
CCCAGTGCATGCCCCCAGCAAATGACGGCATCTTTGGTGTCTATCATGCCAGAAATGTCACTTATCTGCAGTATCACACGTGCCAGATCCACTGCTCATAACCACAACTCCTGCCAAGGACAATGCTAATGTGTATTAAAACATGCAAGGTCACACGCCGATTGGAGAGGCTGGAGGAAGAACTCAAGAAGGAGAAGCTTAAGCGGGAGGCTGCTGAGCAACGCGTCAACCAGCTGCTCACTCAGCGGCAATCCAAAGTTTCCTTTGCTCCATCCTGCTACTAGGGATCTGGCAGTGGACTGAACGGCCCTTGCTGGGGGGCCTGTGCACAGTTGGAGCAGCACATTGGTAGGACGCAACCGACCTGGCAAAGCCAGCTCATGAACATGTACAGCGGGCGCACAGCAGTCTTGTCATTGATGGCAGTGAAGCACAGCTCTACAAAGCAGCGATCTCTGGAAGTCTCAAGATGACTTCAATACATTTAGTCAAAGGTCGTGTGAATTCTACAATAGATCTAAGGCTGTCCAAAGCAGTGTGTCTTGCTCTGTCCACGGCATGCCCTCCTCTGTGGGCACAGCACGCTTCCTCAGTCCGTTTTCTTGTACAACTCGCTCTCCCCCGATACCCTCCACCCCCCGATCGCCGTGTAGCCCAGCTTCACCAGCACCAGCTCCCACGCCATGTGAATGATGTGCCAAAATTTGATCTTGGATCCGGGCATCTCCGTCCACTTCACGTGCACCTCGACCACCGGCACCGCCATCAGCCCTGCCAGGCGCAGCAGCTCCACGTCGAAGCACCATCTCCGCAGCCTCTGGTTGGCGAACAGCAGCCCGGCGGCCCTCCGCGTGAACAGCTTGAACCCGCACTGCGTGTCCCTCACCTCGTTGCCCGCCACCAGGCCCACCAGCACGTGAAACCCCGCCGTCAGCAGGTTCCTGTACCAGCTCCTCTTGGTCCGCGCCGCCTGCGCCAGGTGGGCGCGCGACCCGAACGCCGCCCCAACCTGCCCGCCGATCGCCAGCGAATAATCCCAATCCTTGGGATCCAGCACACCCTTCCTCAAATCTTTCCCACTCCTCCCGCCTTGTGGCGGCCGCGTGATCTTCCGCAGCTCCGCCTCGAGCCTCTCCACGTCCGACACGAGCGTCGCCCCGTCGGCGTCGATCATCAGGCACAGCGCCCCGCGCGCCCGCATCATCCCCAGCTTCACCGCGTAGCCCTTCCCGCAGTTGCGCGGCATCCTCAGCAGGCGAACCGCGTCCCCGCCGTGCTCGGCTGCCGCCTTGGTCGCCACCGCCGAAGTGCCGTCCTTGGATCCATCGTCGACGACAAGCACCTCGTAGGTGAAGTGGGGCCCAACGCGGTCCCGGCGCCTCTGCAGGTAGTGCATCGTCTCCTTGAGCGTGTTGGGCAGGCGCGCCTGCTCGTAGTAGGAGGGCACCACCACGGAGAGGTACTTTGCGGGATCGTCAAAGATTGACGGCGTCTTGATGTGGCCATCGCCATTCAGTCCGTCGAAGGCCAGGTCCGCGAAGCCCGGCGGGGTGGCGTCGAGGGAGGCGCAGGCGGCGCGCACACGGCGCAGCCCAATCGCCAGGAGCGCCAGGGCGGCGAAGAGCACGTAGCTGAGCATGGCGCCCGGGGGGCGTCCTGGGGGGGCTGTGGTACCCCGCAAGGAGAAGGTGGACAGCTGTTGGGTTTCCGGGCATTTGTGCTGGAGGGCCGCGGATACAAAGCCGCAAACTGATGGAAAAATGCGATGGAATGCACTCGGTTCCACACGGTCGATCGATGCAATCCAGAAAATTCTGCACATCAAGGAAGCAAGTCTGTCCGTTCTGCCCGAAAAGGCAAAGATTTTTGTCTTTATGCACATACACCGCTGGGCATTATCTGAGCGGCAATGGGGGCACTTTCTTCAATTTCTTTGAAATAATTGTAGAGACAGATGACGACACTAGAGGCAAACAGTGGAACTTCCCAACTCATGGATGCATGAAACTATATTCGAGTCTGAATTTTCAACGATTTTGAGCCAATCCTCGATCACAGTATGGACGCACCACTGCATTGTTTCACCGATTCTAGCCTGCTTTCAATTCAACGGAGGCCACAATAGTTGACGTGTAATCACTTCAAAGGATCTGCAAAAATTATCACAACACCAACCCTTTATCCAAGCCAATTTTGGAGGATTCAGCGATGGCACAGACTCACCCAGCTGATTACTGCCACAAACGACTTTTGCCACAATTGTAGCCAATATTTCTGATGGCATCTTTCCTACGAGTTTGTTGCGGAGTTCATTTCCTAGAGGTCACACAAGACACCAACCCATGACAACCCACTATTGAATTCTAAAGCCGATTGTGTCCATTAAGTCACTCAACCCTGGAAGGTGAGATACATGCTTCTTCCACAGTTGTGCCTATGATGGTACACATCAAAGCCAATCGAGTCTATTTCAACACAACGGTGCAAAAATAGCTTTGGCTTATATCACCGCTCGCCAACTGGCGAGAATTTCCTTCCTTATATATATTGGTATATGTACCATCATCAACTAAAGCTTTTCAATAATCACGAATTGGTGGATTCTGAAATTCGTTGTGGTACACATCAGAATTCAATAAACATTCCATGGACATTGCTCTGTTTGGGCAAAATGGGAAGCTGACCCCCACCTCCTCGTCTTGTAATGGAAAGCATCAAAATGCTGAAACACAACATCCACAATACATTTAAAAAATAAAAAAATAATTCAATAATAAAAAATCGATTATTAAGTGCAAGTATTATATAAAAACAACATTTTCTTGTGAGAAGAGATTGTGGAGAATAACGAGTTAATGAAGCGACCTCCAAATGGCGAACGGGGGCAGAGCCACGTAGTTATTTATAATGCTCTGGCAAAATGCACTGGAATGGCTTCAGCTCACATCGCATTAGGCTTGTCTATGAATTAGAAAGTGTATGTCATTGCAGAACCTAATTAACAGAAAGGATACGGATATATTGAGCATTGCAGAGTAGATCAACAGGAATCGTGCTCGGCCTACAGAAATCAAACCCCAAAGCAAAATAGCAGAACTAAAACAAACAAATAGGGGTACAGTGGCAAAAATCCTTCATACTAGAAACCTGGCTTGCTTTGTATGTCATGTAGATCAATCGTTGAACAAAAGCTATTAACGTACCTCCCATTCATGTATCCGTCAAAATGATTTAAGTCAACTAATTCTCTCCACATCATTTAAAAATCGAGTCAAAATTGGCAAATTAAAGGAATGATGCGTTTGTATCACGATAGAGGACTGGCTGCAACTCGTTAAAACAAATTGGGTGGCGACTCCATGCAGCCGCGAATGGAGAACTTCCACCTTCAGTTGTCGAATCTCACCAACTGTTTCAACTTGTCCCCCCCCCCCCACTCACACAAAATAGTCATCATCATCAAAATAGTGGTACCCCAAAATAGTGGTCTCCTACCATATTTTTGGTACCATTGTTCGCACAATGAGCAAGTCCAGTGTCAATGTGAGCGCCCCTTGAGACTTCATGAAGCTATTGAGATATTTATCAACACGTCGAGTTGCATACACCTGATGCTGTCTGCATGCAGTTGCCATTGAATCCTGTGTACAACGCTGAAATAACGCTGTCTGAAAGACAACCGCTGATCTCGTGTACCTCGCCAACGATAGTGGCATAGAGTTCACAAAAGGTTCTGAAGTTTGGAGCAGTTGCTAAGAAAACGAAAACCTGTGCTCTTGACACTTCGGCAACGATTCAAAGTGAGCGACGTCATAGACGACAAAGGTGACAAAAACAATACATGCTTGTCTGCAACGTCGCTGTTATACAAGCGCAGACAATCGATCCACTTGAATGAGGCCGACTACCTCACGCCCAAGTCTGAGACGCCATTGCATTTTTCCAAACTCAGATCTAGGAGTGATCGCAGAAACCTTAGATCTTCAAGGCCTCCGTTTTCACCAACAGTCCGCCACCAATGCCCGATAACACTGCAAATGCGGAAAGGATTCCAGCATTGTGGATAAAGGTACATCCCAATAGTCCGCATCCAGCGACTTTAGCATTGGCAAAATTTTCGAGGCTGTCAACCACGCGATGGGCTCAAAGTTTGGCAGCATAGAATCTTACAATGAGGTAAGCAGTTCCCCATACCTCAAGCCTGTCTGGCCTACTTCGCGGGCAACGCGACTGTTCTAAAAGTGGTAAAGATTCCAGAAACTGGAAGTTGGCCACATTGGTGCCCCCCATGTTCAAATTTGTGAATGGTAAGCCAACCAACGTCCTCACATTAGTGAGCTTCCGGCATGAGGGCAAATTCAAATGCTTGAGGAGCTCGAGGCGCTGCAGATGGTGTAGACTTCCATTCGGGATTTCACATTGGCTGACTTCAAGCTCCTCAAGTTGTGGTAGAGATCCAACAATACCCAAGACTTCCTCAGCAACATCCCTGAAACCCTCAAGCGCAAGTCCCTTCAGGTTTGTCAGTGTCGCCAAGCTGCTCAGGAGCTCAGCAATCATGGTTACAGCCCTGCAGTCCAGGTACCTAAATCTTGTGAGCATCCCCAACGCTGCTATGCTGTGGTCAGAGAGGATCAAGGATAAACACAGGCCTTGCACAATCACGAACTTTTGGTAGATAGCACTGCGCGTGTCCTGGGATAAGGTTCTAGTCCTCAGGAAGAGGTCTGCTTTCGTCGCTAATGCACACAGTGCTTGGTGACACCACGAGCAGCCTTGAAGACTGGCTCCAGTTTTCTGCCATATTGCTTGACCGTGTCCAATTGAGACAACAAATCGTGCTGTGCAGAATCCCTTTCATACTTCGCAGAGAGCTGCGCGATGCAATCTAAAAGACCCAGGGGCAAGTGCCACCATCCCTGCGCCGACCACAAGTCTATGAAGGATCACAGAACAAAGGCACCAAAGCGGTCTGTTTGAGCATTGCATGTGCAAATTTTGTAGAATCGCCCTCTCTGTTCAGCATATGATGATTGACGCTTGTGAGCAACTGCATAGCTGAAATTCTGTGTCTCACAGTCTAGATTTTTCAATACGATGTATGCCACACTATAGCAGGATTTCAACTTTATTAGTGAAAGGTGCGCATTATCTTGTACGCCTGCGAGTTGCGAGCTTAATACTCGCGCACACGGTGAAGCACATGCAACTGCAGCAAAAGCAATGACGAACGGTCGTCTTGAAGCTATATCGGCAAAACAGGTTCGATTGACAGCCATGGCAGATAACTCACTGTTGTTGATTTTATCTGCTGGAATGTTTCTCTGTCCACACATCAGCACAAAATGCGATGCACTAATCGCGTGATGACCGTGCATTTGACTTAGTCCGTTCGCCTTTGCAGCCGCAGCCTAAAGCGGGGTTGACCCAACAGTGCCAGCATTCTCACCTGCCAAAAACCAAGCAGTCAATGTAGGAAATGGCACATGCTTACCCCGCTCGCTTGCTCCCTTATCCTCCGTCCATCCATCCCTTGATAGAAGTAGCAGAAATTGCCCCTTAAAATACGGCGTCCTCGCCCTCGCCCCGATTCCCCCTCTCCACAGCTTTCCACCGAAATGGGGCCCTGTCCGGCAGGATTCCTGGAAGAGCAAGGTCTGTTTTTGAGCACAAGGCGCCATTTCAGAGAGACACAAAGGATGCAAAGGGAACACCGCCTGCCATCGAACCTGGGCAGGCATTCAGCTGCCTTCCGACCAGCTTCAGGGCAGCTTCCCAACGGCTCAACGGGGCCAGCTCCGTTCCAAGCAACACAAGAAAACAGCAGCAAGTGACTCAAAGCAACAAACAGCAAAAACGACATGGTCGAAGTGTTCTGGCCAAAAGCACGCTGGCACAGCTTCTCATCGCGAGACTGTGAAGCCCCAAGGCTGGAATTAGCGGCAACGTCCAGCTTTTCAGGTCCGAGTGGCTTGGTGAGCGCCGAAGCGCCGTCACTGTTGCGCTGTTTCCCTCCGATTGGCGCGTCGAAGCTGCGCATCGTTCTTGTGCCGCACCTTGGGCCACGGCTCACGCAAGCAGGGATCGGGCCTCCTGCCAGGCTCCGTCCTCCCAACAAAAGTTCGCCACCACCCAATATTCTTGCCCAATGGTCGCGGCGTGCCAATGTTGACGATTGCATGGCACATGGATCCCAATGGATGGTCCACCATGTGCAAGACAATGCCATTGGTGCTGTTTGATGATCAAGCTTTGATTTTTCTCAGGTACAATCCGCTGGCTTTCCACTGTCTGCTTCTGTCGGGAAGGCCACAGCAAGATGGCGGCTTCATGTGCTTTCTGTTGCAGTGCTTTTGTTTCCTAGAATTCCTTCAGCAAATCTGCAGCTAATAAGTAAGGTTTGCTTGAGGAGTTTCAGGAAATCAAAACAGTGCAACACAAAGCTCAAGGAGGTCAGGAAGCCTTCAGCTTCCAGTGGATGTTCATTGGCGCAGTGCTTGGGTCTGAGGGCTGGCGACAAGCTGTGTCCCGTGACTGTGAAATAGCGTGGGGGAGGTTGGATAGCACCCCAGCGCTATCGATCATGGCTAGTGTTACGGAGCTTGGAGCTGTGAAACACAGGGGCGTGCTATTCGTACAATGTCAGAAGGAACAACCACCCTAAACTCCCCACGCGAGTTTTCCTATGGCGAACTGTCCCCACTACGGCTCGTTTTGAATAATTAGAGTGCGACTTCGTGTTCAGTGTGGCCATGTGTGGGGAATCAGACGAATCATCTGATACGTATAATTACGTTCAGGGCCACTGCATCCCCACACTTATGAAATTCAAATTGTGTTAGAGCACAGTCTCGTAAAAGAATTCATTATTAGGTAGTGCTTTGGAATAAAAATGAAATCCCACCACGTGCACCAAATACGCACGGTGGCCTTAGGAAAAGCATATCCACGAACATGATTAAATTCTCCACTCCATCACAAGAAATCAAACGCCTTCCAATGATGTAATCCATGTCGGTCTCCACTGCCCCTCCCGCAGCGCAATGAGCCGTTACAGTTTCGGGCACATACAATACAGTACTGCAACGTGCTACAACTCGTCATGAAAACGAACTACTTGCAGCTGGTTCAAAGAACTCAGACTGCCTGGCAATTGCGTGAGATTTGTGCATCCAACCACAATGAGCAACTGAAGTTGTGTCAACGACCTAAAACAGTCTGGCAGTTGTGTGAGACTGGTGCATCCCGACAAATGCAGCATGCGAAGTCGTGTCAAGGTCCCCACACTTTGTGGCAGCTGCACAAGATTCACACATGCATCCAGGTGCAGTATCTGGAGCTGGGCCAATAATCCCAAGCTGTCTGGCAACTGTGTTAGACCAATGCATCCTGACAAATCTAGCGTGCGAAGCTGTGTCAAGGACCCCACACTGTATGGCAACTGTGCAAGGTTCACACATGCATCCAAGTGCAGTGTCTGGAGCTGGGCCAAGGACCCCAAGCTGTCCGGCAGCTGAGTGAGGCACCTGCACCCTGACAAATATAGCCATTGTAGCTGGGTCAAGAAACCCAGATTGCCCGGCAATTGCTTCAGATTCGGATATCCTTTCAAATTCAGCAATTGGACCTGTGTCAAAGACCCCAAACAATCTGGCAGCTGCGTCAGACTCTTGCATCCTGACCAATCTAGCATGCGAAGTTGGATCAAGGACCCCATATTTTCTGGCAACTGCATGAGTGCCCCACATCCCACCAACTCCAATATCTCCAGTTGGGTCAAGAACACCACACTATTTGGCAACTGCACAAGATTACTGCACTGTGACAAGCACAGAGTGTGAAGCAGGGTCAAGGAGCCCAGGTTGTCTGGCAACTGCACAAGATTCGTGCATCCTACCAATCGCAGTGTGTGAAGCCGTGTCAAGGACATCACGCACTCTGGCAAATGCATCAGATTCGTGCATTCTGACAGATGCAAAGTATCAAGCTGGTTCAAGGAACTCATGCTGTCTGGCAATTGCGTCAGATTCATGCACCCCACTAAATTCAGAAATCGAAGCTGTATCAAGGACCCCAGATTGCTTGGCAACAGCCTGAGATTCATGCATCGCACCAAATCCAATGCCTGGAGCTGGGTCAAGAAACCTACACTATCTGGCAACTTTCTGAGACTCTTGCATCCCAACAAATGTAGCACTTGAAGCCGGGTCAAGGAGCCCAAGCTGTCTGGCAACTTTGTGAGATTCACACATTGGCTCAAGTCCAACTCCGTAAGTTGTTTCAGACCTGTGATTGATTCCAATCCGTCACCTTTGATTCCCAAACAGCCACCCAGGACAAGCTGGTGCAGCATTGACAGAACTGATAATGACTTCAAACCAGCATCTGTAACTTCCGAGCATCCCCTCATGATCAGCTGGCTTAGCTCATCCAAACTTGCCAGTGGTTCTAGCCCATTGTCTGTGATGGCAGCATCACTGACATCAAGGTGATGAAGTTCCATCAGAAATGCCAAATATTTCATCCCTTTGTCCGTGATCTGGGTGCACCCGCTCAAACTTAGGAAGTGCAACTTTGTCATTCTTACTAACGACTGTAGCCCTTCATCTGTCACCCCATTGCAACATGTCACATCAAGGTGTTGGAGCATTGTCAAATGTGCAATTGACATCATCCCCAAATCTGTGATCCCACCACAAAAGCACAAGTCTAGATATTGGAGTGTGGTCAGATGGCCAACTGACTTCCACCCATTGTGAAGAATGTTCTCATTCCAACTCAAGTTCAGGTGTCCAAGGACACCCCTACCTGCCAGTGATTCTATCCCCCGGTCTGTGATCAGGCCATTATCACAAACATCGAGGCGCTGGAGTGCAGTCAGAACGGCCAAGTACTTCATACCCTGGTCTGTGATCTGGGTGCACCCATTCAAGCTCAGGAAGCGCAATCGTGTCATTCCTTCCAATGAATGCAGCCCTTCATCTGTAATCTTATCACAGCCTGTCACATCAAGGTGATGTAGCATTGTCAGTTGCCCCAGCGACATCATCCCCACATCTGTGATTCCCCAGCAGTGACCCAAGTCCAGGTACTGGAGTGCAGTCAGATGTCCCAATGCCTTCAGCCAATTGTCACAGATATTCTGATTGTGACTCAAGTTGAGATGTCTGAGTGAAACTGATGCCCCCAGGCCTTGTATGCCTTTCGCTGTGAACTGACAACACCCAGCCAAGTCGACTTGGCGCACAGTTGACACAGTACCAAGAGTGACAAGAGCCTCATCATCCACCCCTGAGCAGTTCCGAAGTACAAGCCGTGACACATTCACTAACCGCTTGTCCACTGCCAGCAACACATCCTGCAAGGTCACATCCTTGGGAGGATGAGCATCCTGAATACTTCCCACCGCCCATTTGGACCAGTGAGCATTGATCAAATGGGCAATCTTTGGTAGCCACAAGCCCTTTCCTTTTCTTTTCTTCACCACTGCCTTCTTGTCTTGCTGCTCCTGTGAGACTTGCTTTATTCTATCCAGCAGCTCCGGTGGCAGATGCGCCCATCCCTGCATTCACAACATTGGAGATTTTTTCTGCTATTTAGATAGGAAGGCTTATATGCCGATACACATGTGAAAGATTCACAGTGCACAAGAATCATAGCACAAGGGAGCTGTCGTTGCAGTGCTTCAAGCCACCTCAGAGCCACAAGTGTGAAATACGATGTTCCTGTCCCAGGAAAGCAGTGTGGCCTGAAAAGCAACTAATGAATGCAATTTCGACCGTGAAACCAATGACATCTGCAAGCTCACGGGCATAGTCTATCACACTGTCTGAGCAAGCCTTGCTTCTAAATCTAATGAGCTTCTGGGGGGTCAGATTGCTCTGGTATGCACGACAGCAATGCTGTTATCCCATGCAAGAGTGCTGAGAGGTGTTTATTCCAGTAATCCTGGTCAAAGGCGGACAGTTGTAGTGTAGAGAGCGGATGGTAGAGAACAGGTTTGCTTGCAACGAGCAACACAGTCAGCGGCCCTCTACCCTGAAGGAAACTGAACCTGTTCGTTACCACCGTGTCCATTAGGCTGTACACAGAAGTGGATCGAAAAGATGATGACACGGGCCTTGACGAGTAAATACAACACATTGCATGGCCCAACCAGCGTTCCCCAGGCAGCGATTTCGTTGGTGCGATGGCACGTCCGGGAGAGAGCTGCAGCAGAGAGGGGCCCTCGTGCACGGCGCGCACGGCACGTGATGGGCATATGAGAACAAGAAGCCCACTGATGTTGTTACATATTGAGTGCTTTGCAGGCATCATTTCAAGAACAGGACCAGGAAAGAGCGCAAAGCGCGGACGCCACCTTGCCGTTGTCGAGCCAGGCGTCCCCCGATTCCAGCGCAACCCACAAATCTTCCGTCATGACCAGTTTGAGCTGCTTCCATTCCCAACGATATTGCGCCTAAAGGTGACGGAGCACCTCAGACCTTCCCCACCGGCGCTCTGCAAGTGCCCATAAACGCTGCAAAGAGATTCGTCCGAGATGGAACAGGACGTGCGCGCACGGTCCGCACCTGTGCTTCGGTTCCGCTGCCAATGGCCGCCATCGTGGGGCCCCTCGGGTGTCCACTCCCCCCGAGGGCACTTGACACGGCTCAGCAGGGAACCTCTGCCGCACCGTCCCACCCGCAACGACAAGCACTCACGAACGCCTTTTCAGGACCCCTGCCCTGCGAGTCAGCCATGGCCACTGCCCTACTGCGGCTTGGTTTCTAATTAGTTTGAGGCTGCTTGGACAGGTTTCAAGGTGGTTGCGGACAGGGACTTCAGATGGCTGGTTTGTGTTCCCGGAGAGCATCTTTATCGGTGGGTGCTATTGTCCCGGTGGAGCTATTCGGCTATCCGAATAGCACCGCCCGTCAAAAAACCATCATTAACGGTTGGGGAACAATAGCACCCCAATAGCACCCCCGGAGCTGTTCGGCGCCGAGCGGCGCTATTCTGGCCCTGAATAGCACCGCTCAGGGCCGAATAGCACCCCAGAATAGTACCGGTGCTATTCGCATAGAACATTGTAGTGCTGCCGTGATGCTATTCGGCGTAGGCATAGCACCCACCATTGCGGACGCGTGCGGGGGAGCAGTAGCACCGGCGCTATTCGGCAAATGCCGCCTTAGTAAGGTGGCACGGCAGCCAATGACAACCGTTCCTGGATAACTCCGCCGGTGCAATAGCGCCGACCGATAGAGATGCTCTGAGGGTTCCACATGATGTGCCTTCGGAGCTGAAAGTGGGCGCATGAATAAGGAAAGAGGGAGAGCGCAAGCAGCCCCCAAGGAGGGGTTGGGTTTGGAAGTTTTGGGGGCAGTGTTGAAGCAATCTCCTCAAACATCCCATGCTTGGACTCAACCCTCACGAGCTTAACAAGGGCCGACTTGCCCACGATTTTAGTAGGACATATTGTTGATGCGTGTCTCCATCAAGCATTGCTGGTCCAACAACAATGAATGTCGATCTGACCTCATAGGCAAGTGGTTAGGGCGGGTTGTTATATAGTTTGAATCGCTTAAGAGGTGCACACTAACCCTTTCGGAGTAGGCAAATCCATTTTCAAGAGGCAATCATATAACAAGATCTTGTGCTACCACTTTATGTGAGATGTCGAGTAACAAATGCTGAGGCCACTAGGGCTGCAAGCCTTTTTGGCTGATGTGGTGGGGTTCTTGTAAGCCTGTTTGCAATGAGCGTAATCCAATGAATGCATCCGGTGTGGCAACAATAAAAAAAATGCGTTGATGGTTGCACATGTTTGTACTGAGTGAATAATTTTCAATTCCTCATTTTCTATATTGTAATGACCAGACACCATACGATACTTTGATAGGTAATTCCATAACTTGGGTGAGTTAAGTGAGTTTTTCTAAGTCTAGGAATATGTTAAATATGATTGCCACGTTCATCTTGTTAAATGGACTAATTTTTCGGCATAATGAGGTTACTAAGGTAATTTAGATTACATAACTTATTTCTGGCCATTTGAAGCATTATTCTTTAATGGAATTAGTGGGATTATAAACATAATAGTTTATTATGATGTGGAACGCAGTTATTGATGTATGGGAGCCGCGAAGAAGTGGTGGAGTATATTCCAAAGGATTGTGGGGTTTCATACTGTAGTATATACATATATCAGGTACCTGCATTACATTGGATCATAGGTACAAGCGCCCCTACGGCCATGGTACCTTAGAGAGATGTGGTAGTGCTTGGAGAAGCCACATGGCATTACAAGAGGCATACCAAGGGACCAAGGAACTATGTGAGTATTTCTCCAAAGGCTGAGGTAGCATTATAGAAGGCTAATGTTGGCATTACAGGAGTATACTAAACATTGCAAGAGGCCGAGGGTGTCATGAAGAGAGGGGGAGTGCACTACCTATCAAAATGGGCACCTCATAGACCATTTATCTCAATTCACCAGTAGCCGTCACCATTGTTTGGACCAAGGGGCCCACTAAGTGTAACCTCCCAATGATGGTTATGATCTAGTCTTGACCAAAGAACCCAACCAAAGGAAGGAAGGCAGCAAGCGTGCAAATTACCCAATCCCGACACAGGAGGTGGGTAAGCAACTTCAATTGTCACAAACATTTCAATTACAACTCAAGTTCAGGTGTCGAAACCCACCCAATCCTGCCAACAATTCCACCCTACTATCTCCTATCAGGCCAATACCACCAATATGAAGTCGCTGGAGCGCCATCAGCATTGCAAATATTGCAATCCTTTGTGTGTAATCTGAATTCGTCCATTCAGTCTTGGGAAGTGCAATCCTGCCATTCCCTTCAAGGACTGCACTCCTTCGACCGTGATGCGATCACAAAATGTGATATAAAGGCCCTGAAGCATTGTCAGTTGTGCTAGTGGCAACACCCCTTCATCCGCGATTCCTCGCCAATAACCCAAGTTCAAACATTGGAGTACAATCACATGGCTCAATGCCTTTAGCTCATCATCAAAAACAATTTTCTTGTGACTCATGTCGTGATGCCTGAGCGAAACTGATGCCGCCAAGCCAAGTATGCCCATGCTGTGAGCTGTCAACACCCAGGCAGTTCAATATAGCGAGCAGTTGACATACTGCCATGAATGATAAGAGCCTCATCGTCAACCCCTGAACACTTGCGAGCACAAGTTTGGACAGGCTGACAAAATGTTTGTGCATTCCCTGCAGCGCACCCCACAAGATCACACTTTTGGGCGGCTGAAACTCCTTAAGAATATTAGCTTCGCATTTGGACCAGTGGGCATTGATCAAATGGGCAGCCTTTGGCAGCTGGAAACCCTTTTCTTTCCCTTCCTGACACATTTCCTTCTTGCCTTCCTGAGCCTGCAGGACCCGCATAATTCTGTTCAGCAGCTTCGGCGGTAGGCATGCCCATTCCTGCATTTACAATGCTGCAGATTTTGTGGTCTGTTTGGATATAAGTGTAGTTTGTCAGCGATGAACGAATCGCAGTGTACAGTAACTTAACACCACCGAGCTCAAACAACCGCAGAGCCATCACAAGTTGGGGAATAACAGTTTATTGACTGTAGTAGGGCAGCAATGTGGCCTGAAGTGCAACACAAGAAACCCGCTTTGTCTGCCAAACCAATGGCACGTCGAAGCTCACAAGCATTACTTATCAGGTTGTCTAAAACTTTACGCAACGTAATCTTCATTGACTGCTACAAGGTCGGGCAGCAATGGTCGGCAAAAACAACACCATTATTGTCGCAAGCCAAAGTGGGAAACATGCCCTTCTTCTGGCTTGCTTCGTCAAGGCAGCCAGCTGCAGCTTAGACAAGCTAATGGGATTTGTCAAATATGCCGGCAAGGACTTTTGACAAGATCACCGTCGCCGTCTGCCCCGATGCGGAGTGTGCCTATCTTTATACCCATGTACATCGTGCTGGATGCAAAAGCGCGCCGAAAAAAACAGACCTGAAGCAAGGGCCACTCCTGCACACTGTGCAACGTACACACGGCGGGACGATGGGAACGAGAAATGCACTGGCGTTGTCGCACACTGCGTTTTCTGCGGGCACCGTCCACAGGTCCAGTTCCAGGAAAGCGCCAGGAAAGCGCGCAAAGCGCAGACGCAAAAATGGCTAGGCCCGAACCCCACCGCTTTCGCTTGCCAAGCCAAGCGCTCCGACTCCAATGCGATCCACTCATCTTCCGTCAGAGGCACGTTTCAACATTGTTCATCCTCGCAAGAGATCTCCCAGCGAAACGGCGCCGCAGCAACTCAGATCTACCACGCCGGAGTTCTGCAACGTGTCCACCAACGCAGCAGCGCAATCGACCCGGCAAGGATCTGGAGGCGAATCTCCTCATCCCCACGCACCTTCGTTCCCGATGTGTGCAAAGGTCCACTCCTGTGCGTTGCTTCTGTCGTCAATGGCCGCCACCGCTGACGCCCTCAGGTGTCCTCTCCCAGTGTGGGCAGTCGACACGGCGCAGCCATCAGCCTCCTCCGTGCCGCACCACCTTCTATAGCGCCCGGGCGCAAGCCCCCCTCAGGTATGCCGCTCGATAACCACCCTACTCCGGACTGTTCCTTGTTAGAATTCTGAAGGACCAACCACGGTCTGGATGGACTTGCAACCTGGCTTGATTTTCAGTTTCAATTTTATGCAACCTGCCGGCGTGCCACAAACGGCCTTTGAAATCGAAATCGGGTGGAGGAAGACGAGCCGAGGGCACCCGCACCAAAAAGATTCGCAGACACACTTAGTCTAACTTTTGCCCCAACGCTTGCACGATCGAAGGGGGTTTGAGCCGCAGCCGTGGCGCACATGCAAATTTGCGCCCCGTCTTTGATCCCACAGCACAATCAACAATCAAGATCAGCACACCCGTTCCCAAGTTTGACCACAGAAACGCAACACACCTGTCGCAGGTGCCAGCGGTGAAGATGGTGCCACCAACCAGGCTTGGTTTTTACGTTTACGTCTACGTTGTTACTTTTACGTTTTTACGGCTCCCTGGGACGCCCAGATTACACGGTGAAAGTTGCGTACAATGATCAGTCTTCTGCCATATCCAGCATCCACAACACAGTGTCCACCTCGCCCTTGGCAAGGGCGATGATGGTGCTTAACAAAAACTCGTTGTCTGCCCCTTCCAGGCCGTCTAGCTGCCACTCTCCAGACTCCGTAAGTATGTATGTACTGTCCTTTTTTCCCCCGGCAGTTTTTACGTTGTATTTACGTATTTTTACGCGTAAAAACGTAAAAACTGTTTTTACGCGTAAAAACGTAAATACGATCAGTTTTTACGGCGTAAGAACCAAGCCTGCCACCAACTGCCCAGCCGGCAAATAACAATACTCGCCTTGTTCATTTGATGCAGCTCTATTGTGTTCGTGTTTGGTATTGGAGCCAACAGTACAGAAAAGGGTGATGCTATGTCGATTTGTGCATGCTTGAAGTCATACTGACGATATTTTTGTTTCGGGGTGTGTGTGTGTGTGGGTGGGGTGGGGGGGGGGGGAGACCAGTGCTGTGATACCAAGGAATAATATAATTGGCACAAGGTGGATGCCAGCTGAGCAAAGCCCCAAGCCTTGCTCGGAAAAGCCTAATTGCGTTCAATCAAGGATGCCCCCGCATGCATCAACTTACAGCATTACGGAGTCCATCTCTAATCGATCAATCCATTGGCACTTTCCACTGAACATAGGAAATGCAAATGGCAGCCGCCGTCCTTACTCACGCTTGTCAGAAAGCCAGCATCATTTACGCACATGTCAGCTGCACAGCAGTTGTGCAGTTACCGCGCAGGGAGCGATTCCCTGACGCCATATAACTTTGGGAAACACATGGACCCCAGTGGGGCGTGTAAAGTAGTTGCAATTGCTCCTGGTGCTTCTTTACGATGGGCCAGGTAGGTGGTGTTCCGAATACCCAGGCAGCATACCCAGCGTATTCCTGCCATCAGAGGTTGTCCTGAGATGGAGAAGGAATTCCCCCCTGTATGCCATTCGCCAGTATGGGGGAAGAGAGTGCAAGACCGGCAGGTGAGCATGAGTTGCAACGGGAGTGCTAAAAGGAAAATCCGCGTAGTATTGTCAGCGAAGTTGCAACTTCTGTATTATGTTCACGCTTCTGCACAGTAAAGTGCAGATTTGTGCAGCGATGCTGCGCTTCAACAACTACAGCGTTCCATTGCTCCGGGGTTGGCATGGCATGGAGCCAGTTGATGGGAACTGTCCATTCTGGCGATGTGCTGATGTGCACTTCCCATGTCAGTGAGAAAATGTGATATGGGGGTCCTCAAGCCCGTGACCAAGGGATCGGCAGGATCCGCCTGCTTCGATGTACGCCACTGCATCACCATCAGCAGAGGCCCCTTTATCACCTGTCTGCGTATGCCATAACAATGTCAGGAATTCGATGATAAAATGGCCTCGATGGTCTCAAGCGTGTTATGCGGCGCGAGAAGGCTAACTCCGTCTTCGATTTCTTTCATTTTGACCGCATTCCTCTGTTTTCATGCCCTTTGTTCCAAGGCCTTTGTGGGCTATCCGGGCACGTGAGGCTGTCCCCAGGACGGCAGTCAAAGTGGCATGCGATACGCGGATTGAGCAACAGGCACGGCGGCTTGCATCATCAGCCGGGCGCCCTATGCAATGCAGCCCAGCTGGGCTCCACCGGCCAATGGAGTTGCTTGACATGGTCATGTTCAGATGTGCCAGGACATCCACGCTGGAGGCGGTCGCTGCTTCTCTTTTGGAGATGGCTGAAGCCCAGAGCGTCGAGGGCACGATGCTCAACAGCATGAGAATCAAAATGGATCAAGTGCTTGTGCAGGCTGGGAAGAAGCCCATCTACGGTACTGTCAAGCTTGGCGAGAGGGAGCACGAGTTGCCGCTGCAACAAGGACATCAGCAGCGCCATATACATACCCACCCAGGTACGGATTGTCATGCGGCATGGGCACTACGATAGACGCGGATTGGTGTAGGTTGGAGTAAACTTGTCACAACTGAAAAGGGAACGTGTCACACCGTCGCCGCACCGTCTCCGAAGCAGCTGTGTCTGAGTTCTTTAACTCTTTCATACCACGTGAAGATGATGTAGAGATTTACAGTTCAAGACGAGGAGCACAGTGTGCAAGCGACAACGATAGCAAGTAACATGCATTCGTGGGGAATGGCGGCTTCTGATCTTGGCATAGATTTGACATTTAGGGTGACCTTGTGTCACTGGCCCAGCTGCACTGGTGCCAGCCCCTTTCCTCAGCAGTAGTCACTTCTAGCCATTGAACACGGCATTCGACAGTGCGGACTTTGAAATGGCTGTGGCCTGGGCCACAGCCGCGTGGGGCGACGACACATGTGTTCAATGCAAGATGAATTCTACCTCGCTGTGTTGAACAGACAAATTCAGAAGCTGCATCAGATGGCTTATCTGCTGTAAGGCGAACTCAATAAAACTCTTGCCCATCACAACAGAACATGTTATATGTCCGTGGTCACGAACAGCAAAGAGATACAGTTTGATTCCATGATACCTAACTCGTTCTGGTATAGCAACATCATTACTCTGTAAAACAAGTTTATTCACAGTTCCAATAGCAGGCATCGGTCTCCTTGCGTTCAAACATACTGAATCACAAGCCCCTTCTCCATTCTCGTATAACTATCCCACATGCCAGTTGCACAGCTTATGTCCTTCTGACGAGCCAAAACAGTGTTCGGACTCCAGCCACCAAACACAGGGCATACTGGAAGACATGCTGCCCACAATTCCCGATGCCTTGAGCGTTTCCATGCGCTCACCGAGCGCACTTCGTGTCCCACCGAATCAAAATACCATCCGCTCAGCCCTTTTCCACTGCAATCTCACCTTCCAACAATCTTCAAAGACGAGTAGCTGGACGACTTGGAGCTGTAAGGCGTGGTCGATGTCTTGGTTTCGGTGTGGGTGGAGCAATCCTGGTATTTTCCGAAGCACTCGGCGCTTGCTGACGCCTTAGCTGTTGGGGACCCATGGGAAGGCCCCCAATCCTTGCGCCTGCACTCGCCGTGCACGTACTCCCACCCGGCCTTGTAGCTCCCACACTTCCTCTCCCCGAAATCGCACCAGTCGCAGCATTCCGGGCACTTGTAGTCATCCTTGTAATAACAACTGCCCTTGTCGTAACTCCACCCGTGCTTATACTTCTTGCAGTACTTGCCGTCGTAGTCGCACTCCTCGCAGCAATCTGGGCATTTGTAATCCTCCCTATAGTAGCAGCTGCCCTTGTCGTAGCCCCACCCATGCTTATACTTCTTGCAGTACTTGCCCTCGTAGTCACACTCTTCGCAGCAATTCGGGCACTCGTATTCGTCCTTGTAGTAGCAGCTGTCGTCCTCATAAGCCCACCCGTGCTTGTAGCTCTTGCAGCTCCATCCGTCATAGTCGCAGTCCTCGCAGCAATGCGGACACTCGTAGCTCTTTCCGTCATCGTCATCACTGTCATCATCGTCATCATCGTCATCATCCCCATAAATGCACTCGCCATACTCATAGGAGTATCTGTACTTATACTTCTTGCAGTACTTGCCGTCATAGTCGCATTCCTCGCAGCAGTCCGGGCACTTGTAGGCGTCTCGGTAGTAGCAGCTGCCGTGTTCGTAGGCCCAGCCGTGCTTGTACCTGTTGCACTTTTTCCACAGGTAGTCGCAGTCGTCGCAACAGTCCGGACACTCATAGTCGTGTTCGCGGCTGTAGACACACTTCCCATCGTCGTAGTACCACCCGTCTTTGTACTCCGTGCATTTGCACCAGCTCCAGTCCCACGTCTTGCAGCAGTCGGGCTTGCGGCCTGCGGGTGAAAAGATTTCAGGCGCTGCATCTTGAGGGCGATTGGAGCGCTCTCGCTGATTGTCGCAAGGGTCAATGTCGCACTACATTCACCCTTGCGCTCGCTTTCGGAATCTTCAGGGATGGGGCAAGGAATTTCATACACACAGAGGTGTGAAGTGATGGATGTTTCTGCCATAAGGGGAATTTGAGCTTAGCTGCCATGACGGCTAAAATAGCTGACGCTATTTTGCTCAAAGCCCACTGCCAATTATCATTAGCACTAGTCGTGAACAAAGTCAGATGACTGCATCACAACAATCTCTGCCGGAAACACGGCATGTTGTAGTCCAAAGTGTGCAGCTCCCTGTAACATCGCAGATGCGGACGCTGACACGATAGGCTCCGTCAGTGCCGAGGGGCGCCCCATTCGCGCCGCGAATGCCCTGCTTGGGAACTGTGCTGCAAAAACCGTGATTTGGGTCTCCAGTAAAGCAAAGCAGCGCAAGACTCACCGCCGCAAGTCAACAGCCTTCTGGAAGCCGAAGTGGGATCTGCATCACACAAAGACACAGAAGGAACATCATTTCTCCATGCCTCAGTGTCCACTCTGCGAGACAAGATCTTCATACGTCGGGAAAAGTTATATCCTGCGACATGGAATAGGATAGGAGGGACCCCATATCCTGGATATCGAATCTGAGATGGGCTCTATATTCTGGGGTATGGCGAGGATATGGGCACCCATTTCCCGGTGTAGTGCCATGCTCTGGATATGCATATCCAGGATATGCAGCTTTTTCCCGGCTTGGTGGATTCAAACCCTTTCTGAGATATAAACAACCATTGGTTGGTGCTATGGTTGAGTCCACGATGTCACAATTCACTCAATGCATTAGTGTGCGCATCTAGCTACATTTGAATTCCTCCCGCACTTTAACAGCGAGCCCTCAAGCTTTTGCATGGACTTCCTGTACAAGCGAGATATCGCCCAGCGGACAGTTTCAACTCAACGAGGAACAAGGTTGTCCATCAGCAGCATAAGTACCAGCGACATTGCATATAGCACTCTAAGTTTGGTCGCCCTTGTGTGCTGCAATTCGGGTGCGTGAAGCTGGGCACGCTCAAGGATATCGACAAATATATAGAACATCCGCCTGGCCTGTGGGAAACTGGCTGGATATGCCCAGACCAGGAAACAGACCAGGAAACATAATCGCTGATTGCAAGGCGCCCCAAAACTGCGTCGGTTTGTCGAAACATACTTCTCGTGAATTCAGGCGCATGCCTCATGGCGCATCTTGGATGCGCCAAGCAGTGGATTCGAACGCACGGTTCAAATGGCAATGAGCGATGGCACCGCCGGACGCATGCCGCGGGTCCCTGAAAACAAGCGTGTTTAATGTTGGACGTGGGGAGCGACGTGCTGATCAATGCGAATCCACAAGCGCGTTGGGCGTCCCTCATGCATCCGTATCGGCCACTGCGCGCGGCGACCATTCAAAGCCATGGCCGCTCCTTCCTCCTCGCGCTCTTTGCGCTTGAGCCACGGCAGCGCCTCTCAATCCACCGCGATATGCGCCCGGAGGGCACACAGAGCAGACTATTCTGGCGCACCTGCTGTCCCCATGCGCTCTTCGACTGCTAGCCCATTCGCCGCTACCGCAGCGCAAGCCAGCAGCAGGAGCCACAGGTGCTGAGGTGCCATGTCCAAACCCCCGCCTGCGTTCGACTCTGCACCGACCCTTGTCCCCCAGAGGCTCCCAAGAGTTTCCAACGGACGCTGGATTTTCTTGAGGTGCCCGTCCCCGTCGGTGCCTTTTGTGCGGCAGTGGCTGGGCAGCCTTTCGGCCGTCGTGCGGAGAACTTCGCCGTGACGCTCGCATTCCCTTGCGTCATGTTGCCGTCGTGTGTCCGGCAGGACGCCGAGCATCGACGCCCCGGGTTTGTCACGGAACGCAGGAGGCAAGTCTGTCTCATCATGGACGACAATGATTGATGCGACGTTTGCATGCAACGACGTCTCAAACGTTGGAGGCGGGCCCGAGGCAACATTGGGAGGCGGAACCACGGCGCTGCAGTGTGTTGTGCACGGCGCTTCGCGCCAGCGCAGCCCCACGTGTACTGCGCGTTTCAGTGTCCCAGATGCAGAGAATTACCTGCGTCGGCTTTGAAGCCGATGTGGGCCGTGGTGGGGATTGGCGGTGCGCAGTCAGTCGATGTGCAACATTGGAACAAACTGGGTTTCCGCTTCAGCGCGAATTAGCGCATTTGCGAACTTGCTCCCAGATGCGGACGAAGACCCGGGAGCGCACCAACGAAGGTGCCTCCTCTTGCGCGTTGGAAATGGTGGCCACCATCTCCATGGTGAGCATCACAAATGAGTCCGTTGATGTCTGTGCTGCGATACAAGTCATCGATTGCCAATTTGTGTACAAGAGGAAAATTCACTTGATCACGCTCACCGCAATCCAATGCTTGAGCTCAAATGGAAAATAGGAGGCAACCATCTTGCATTGAGCAACATCAAGAAATAAACACGCAGCTTGGATATGCCAAAGCGTGAGGCATCAACGTGGTCGGCGAGGCGAAGCGAAGTTCGATAGAATAGAGTGGCCAGTCCTGGCTTTGGCGTTCACCGCACCACGGATTTACTTCCTTACTGCATAATTGCATGTGAGCACCGCCCACCTCGTTGTTGTGCAGCTTCGAAGCGGCCCTTCCACAATACAGAGGTGCAAAGGATGGCGGTCCATTCTGGCCGTCGTCCCCGGAGATAGCGCAGTAAAGTCACCCTCAAGCGGGCAGCTGAGACATGTCGACAGCCTCAGCACCACACCAGTTGAGGATGCGCTCAATGAACAAGCTTTGCCCCTCGCGCGAACCGGCCCTTCACGAAGAACTGCTTGGCATGCTGACGCGACCAACGAAAACAGCAGCGACGGCAAGGGCAAGCTTGAAGCGGGCAGCAAACATTCAACTGCCAGCCAGCCATGCAAATGTGCCTGTAAAACCTCTCACAGCTGCCGCTCAGAGCGTCTCAACCGGTCGCTGCTGCTCCTGAACGATCGATCAAGTCAAAACGCAAGTCAGGCCCACGGGTCAGGGCTGCCTTGTCCACAGCACGTCGGTGTATGATACGGGAAACGCTTCACTCCGCCTCGACAAGGCTGTGCAGAGACGAGGCTTGGCGAGTTCTGGTGGGCAACTAGGCTGCGCTGGAGATGCTGTTCTCGAACGGCAAGGAAACGTTTCCTTAACTCCTCTCCGTTAACGCCTTGAAAACACGGCCCAGACTGGCGGCGACCTTCAAAAAGGTCGAGCGCTATTGCGCTCAGGCCGTGGCGAACGTTGCGCGCACGGCCAGGGGGGCCAGGCAGCCAGGCCGAGCGCCTAGACCGCCGCGGGAGACACACGGACCCCACGCAACCGTTGTTACAGCTGCCATGCCGTGTGCAACAATGGAGAGTTCCCCACGGCGCTGTCCGCGCCCCTGGTACTTGAGAGCCTCCAAGCTCTGGCAAATACCCCTATTCCTAAGAGATGCTCTTTTGATACCCGGAATCTTTCTGTCACGCCCGCCGCTTCACCACAACTCAACCCAGGACGCCCCATTGCCCACAATCAGCCACCGCGTAATGCCCTAAGGGCCATGTTCCCAACAAACAACCACACTTCCGTCGGTCAGCAACCACGTAATGCCCCACTTGGCATATTCCCATTAAACAACTACGTGGCGCCTCCACGCGCCCCTCCTTGCTTCGTCTCGCCGCGGTCCACGGCAGACCGCTAGGCAGGCAGTCCCTAAGCAAACGCACGCGCCCAGTGGCAACCTGGGTGGTCCTCTGTACTCCAAGGCGTTTTCCAGGGGTGTCTGACTCATTTGTCTCAGTGCGATGCGCTACCACGTATTGGCGCTGTGCTCAACATTTTTACAGTACCTCAGTGAACTTTTTGGAGTATGATGAAGTTGCCATCATATATCTTTGTCATTACAGTCATCTCCCTGCATTATGAGTGCCTTGAGCTCGCAATTTGATGACGATCAGTGTGGCGAAGATGCTGAGGCTGTCGACATCCCCTCGAGGGGGCTGCACCATGTCTAGACATCACGGGTCGCCAGCTGAGTGATATGATTAATGCGCTAAATTTTTGGTAAGCCCCATTAATTGGTGACCCGAACAGAGGCTAATAACATCGCGCCGAAGAATAGCGTAGCCCACAAACAAATATCTGCGCATGCAGCATTCAATCATCAAAGTTTGATAAGGAAGGCCGAGCTGCAAGCAAATGACGACAAGCATCTCATTTGGCATTCAGGTGGAGTACAGGTGATGTGCAATGACGGGGGTGATGTGGCAGCGGTCTACAATGCAATTGGAGCAGATATATTTTAATTTGTGGCGCCCCTGATTACTGTCATGTGTTCCTGGACTAGGCGGCCTGGAACGCGTGCAGCATCGCTCAAATCCTTTGATTGCATTTGTCACATGAACATGACAAAACACTTCCCTTGCACCTTAGAGGCGATGTTGGGCATGAAATCCATGCCAGTGTTGCTGATGTTTTTGCATGGTTTGTCTATTATCACACAGAACCCACTCCCCACGTGTTCTGAAAACAGCAGCATCGCGTTTCTTATGTTTTTATACCCTGCTACATTGAATATTGGTGCTGTAGAAATCAGTACGCAACACCACGTATTTTGCGCTCCTCAACATGTCGCACTATATTGTGCGCCACGTAGCTGTGTCTGCAGTACTTTTGGGCAATTGCTGGGAAATTGTCCTGATGTTCTATTGAATATTTGCGAGTGTATCAAGTATCACGTACACCCGCACCCAGCGGATTGCGAGGCTGACAGGCACAATGATAGAAATTCCATACACGACACCAACTTGTGTGTGACCCACAAATGCAGGACACGCCTGCGGGCTGACAAGCCAACACCAAACGAAGAAATCTTACCACTGCGACGAAATATCAATTCCATGGACCGCAAATATGGCGGTGCAAATCCATGGCATTTCGCCATGAGCGGGATGAGAAGCGCAGCAGAAACAGAGTAACGTTCGTTGGCGCAGCAACGTATCCATTTTTTGCAAAGGTGTTATCCAGATTGGACATCACTTCCTCTGGAAGTGAGTATTAAAGCAGAGCCGCTTCCGAATCTGGTTACAGCCTTCGGCTACTTGAGTGCTACGCATTAGGACCTGGCTTGATGACGCGCAGCTATGTGCTGCGTAAATTTTACATTTCGGGATATCTTTCGGATCCACAATGGACATGTGCTCCGATGGATCGAAATTCTCTTACAGAAAGTGCGAGATGATGCCGAAACAAGGGCGTATTCAGCGAGAGTTGTAGGCAAACCTTTGCTTGAGGAAGATAATGCGGTACGACATGCCTATGGGACAGTATGCTCACCGTGTTGCATCTTCCGGCAAATTAATACCGCACATAAGATCCAGCCAATATAAACACAATCATCCTTTGCAGAGTAGCCTCAATGGAGTTCTGCTGAAACGCTGGTGTAAGGCTATGGTCCTTTGATTACGTTTGTCATATGAACATGACAAAACACTGCCCTTGCACCTTAGAAGCGATGTTGGGCATAGCGGTGTAAGGTATGAAGGCAAAAACTTCCCTGTTGAAATTAGGCAATGTTGTGCTGCATTGTGGCAGTCTGCAACTCTGGCTGAATCATAGCTCGAGCTTGCAATTCACACCGTGGCCATTCCTGGATGGTTTGTTATGGTTCTCGGAGTGGACGAAACTGTAGGCTTCCGGTGCGCAGAGTAACTTGGTTATTATGTCATGGACCTATTCATTGGTCAAGGATTCGACAATCTTTGAATCAGAATTCACCAAAAACCTAAGTGAGCTGCGGCGCAGCGTGGGTAGCGCAATCCTCCTAAATCGCCTCAAATGTGCAAAGGCGAAACAAAGAGAACTGCCATCATACCATGACAGCTTAGATCAGTTGATTGAACATTACGAAACTCAGCCTGAGCTTAAGGCGTGCGCCCTCAGTGACGGACAGCAAAGATACCTTCCATCTTTCCTCAATATTCAGATCATTGTATTATACACCGACCGCTCTGAGGCCACAAGGACAGCACATTAGACTCTTCCCACGCCGCCATTCTCACACAAGCCCCCAGTTCATCTCCTTGTTAGCACAAACGCATGGGCAGCGAGCTAACGGGACCGGAGATTTCTGTTCGCGCTGTGATGAGTAGTTTCCAAGCCTGCCCTTCCCACCTCGTTGTACCTGTGTACATCGTAGCATTGGTGTCGCGGTTTCTCGCCTTTCTTGGTACCCATGTGCTTGGTGGCCAGTACTGAGACGGGCTTGGTGGCTGCCTTTGTGCTGCGTGCATTCCTTGTGTATTCCGCGCTGCATATGCAGATTGCATGACGCGCTGGTGTCCTGCAGAGCGACCACCTTCGACGGCTGCATTCCTCGCCACACGCGTGGTGGAAATACCCGAAGCCACGCTGCTGATTTCCATTAGTTGCCAACACAGTTTTCTTTTCCGCCTTACTTACCTGCCCAGTGGTACGCCTCTTAGTGGATACAGCGTCCCTCGCAGTGACCGAGGCTGCTGCGGTCCAAGTGGCTATGTCACACAAATGCGCTTTGGCTGAGGCAGAGGTGAAATAATGTTCAGGCGCGATTCGGATCATTTACTGGACGAGATGGTCGGTGCGCTTGGAAGGAAAGACATTGAAATCTCCACTTGAATAATATCGTGAGATTGTACCCTTTTCAATTATCAAAAATTCATGCATTTGCACAACGCTGAAGAATATCGGCAATCATAGCATCATTCTGTCAGAAACACAGATCAGTCGAACAAAATTCCATTTAATTAGGTATTACAATATGGATTCACGATGCGAGACGATTCTCAGATTGTCTGCGGCTGCAGGAACGCCAAAAGCAACATAGATTCCATGCAGTAAACCGTAATGCTTCTGAGTATTTCTATACAGGAAAGCTAGGCATGATGTATTCACTGCAATGGATGTGTCTTTAGTTTGCAAATAAATAGGTACAATGTACAGCAAGATGTGTGAAGGCAATGTTCGTTAAAATGCAATTCCATCGGGGCTGACAACTACTATGTATGGAGAGATGTATACAATGTATGGATAGATGTAACGATTGTGATAGAAAAAATTCAGATATCTTCCCCTTCCATCACCACATATCAGCAAGACTGTCACGAATAATTGAGCTCTATGGCGGCAGCGACGTTGATGCTTCCCCATGTGTATCCAGCGCCACACTCGTTGCAAAAATATCAGATCATTTTGTGCGCAATCCTCCCATCGACCGCATTCATTCCGATACCCAACGCCCGTCCAAAAGGCTTGTGCAATAACTTAGCTGCAATAGTTTCGCCAATAAGACGCCTCGCAAACTCGCCGGCGCTCTCGCCTTACCTGGTGTAGGGCGCAGCAGCTTTCTTGGGACTCAAGCGCTGTTGTCTTTCTGCGCAAATCACTTGACGAAAGGAGCACCTCAGACCACACAGCGCGGCTGCGCCTCTGACAGAAACGGTGTGGCGCGATGGCGCAAGCGAAACCGAAAACGAATGTGTCAAAAATGCTCGATCCTAGGGAATCAGCTCACTCCTGTTGCGCGGATCTACCTCCGCCAGGAAGTCGCATCCAGGTGCCAGAAGGTGGTCCGCGCCTCGCGCTCTCCTCCCGTTCCCGCTGCCAAATGCAAGGGCTGTGTTGGAGTCTGCAACTCGGAAGCCGTCCTTGCTTCAAAGGGAGGGGAGGTGTTGGGAACATATACTCTAACAATGTTCTCTGGCCATTCTCTAAAGAACGGGCAGATCATGTAAGGCGTGGGAGCTTATAACCCAATGCGTCTTCCGGCGGTAGTGGTGCCACTACGTAGTGGTACATGGACCAGCCGGTGACTAACTGTATGGCCATGGGAACTTGGTAGCTCGAGCCAGTTTCGAGAAATGTTCAGTGCCCAATAATGTACGTGCACGCGGTCAAGGGAAGCAGCACAGGGAGGAAACAGCATTGTCAGTACTAGTACTGCGTAGTACTGCGAGTCGCAGAAGAATTATGAGTCGTAGTCTGGAAGCTGATTGGTCATATATGTCATGTACATACAGTGGCGGCGGCAGAAGATCGTCCATTCATCAGCACACGGCCCCAATGACGCCACGAATTTTGACTTGGCATGGTTTTTGTAGTACAGTAGCAGTTTTGGTGCGCGATGGGCCCTCGAATCAGCACAATAGGCAATCAATTGAGCCCAATTGGCTTTGAAGTCTACATGGACTGTATGTACATCGTACACACAAATGGAAAAATTTCTAAACGTTGCAAGAGGTGGGGCGTCTATTAGGCATGATATGCAATACGTAGCAAATCTATATGCAGAATAACGTGGTAGATTGTGATAATACTTGCCTAATTGGAAAATTCTGTTGATCAAATTCGGTCCAGAAGTTCCATCCGCACATTTTCGTGGTGTGGAGGCAACAACGTCACTGTTGGATATTAATGCAATTGAATGTGCCCTACCTCCATATCTCAGCCAGCAATTTAGCAAGCTTCGAGCGCATCTCAAAGTCATTATTCGCCTCCAAATCTCGGATCGAAGTGACGATTCAGACGCCCTCCAATGGCACGTAGGCTATCCCTATCATTATGCAAATACAATCTGTGCGTCGTAATGATTTGGGGACTCGAGCTCGCACCACTGCATCCCAATTTTCCTCAAATGAAAATCTGGAGCTCTAGCTGCTTCCTATATAGGAAGTAGTATATATACTACTTCGGCTCACGGCTGTACGGAATTCGGGAACACATGTGCAGTGTTGTGCTATGTATATCATATATTTTGACCTAATGCGCCTGTATGCAATACAGCATCAATAGGTGCACAGTCAACATTGACGCCCTATCATTGCTACCTTTGTAGGCTGCCTGGTGAAAGCAAGCCCCTACTGATGGCATCTCGAACCGCTATTTTAATTATGCAATGCTAACCCAATGCAAAAGTGCGATTTTCTCTTTAGTTGTCAACGTAGACCCCGGTGGAGATGCAACATTAGTGCCCTAATGCGTTCAAAGCGACTTCAAACACAATCTGGTCATGGATCCTTGCAGAAAGCAATCCGTGCAGACACCGTGCAACAAGACTAGGGAGGCTATAGTGCAGGACATTCTCTTGCCAATGGCAGCGCAACCTTTGCTGCAATATTCCCTTTGTTCCCTCCAATAGACAATGGCGTTTTGTTTGACGAAGCCACATAATATGCACCGTTTCGCTGGGTGACTCACTTACGTAATTGGCTCAAGATCTGTGTCGACCGTATGCGCGATACGCACTGCATGGCATGGCCCAAATAAGCCACCATTGCTGATTGTAAAAGAAAAGAGAGAAACAGAAAGTGAGAACACTCCAGCAAAACTGTTAAGATTGTAATGCCCGGGAGCGAGTTTCATAGAATTAACTATCCTGTTAATGAGTTTCTGCCTAGGACGACGATTGGGTGGGCGCGCAACGGCCGGGTCAGGCCGTTCCGCCCTTTGGGACAGTTTGGACCATCCATCAGCCGGTTTCTGTCACCCCTGTACTCGGGGTCAGTGCTGCCCGACGCACCCAAGGGCGGTGGAGTGGATCCTTGTACCTTGGGCGCAGCCAAGGGGACCGGTCAAGCTGGCCCTTGGGTTTGGCGGGGAGTTTGGCGGCAAGTGGGAGCGGCTATTTAAGGCGCAACCCGTGGCGCCCCCCTTATCTTGTTTCGCTTCGCGCCAACCTTTGGCACAACCCGGAACCACAGAGTGGTTCGACCCTCCGGCCTTTGCGCCGAGTTCTTTCTGTATGAACCCCAGCCCTGCCGAAGAGTGGCTGCGGGCACAGGCGCTTCGTTTCAACCAGCGCCTACTAGACCGACCCATAGAGCTCACGTGGGTTTCCGACCCCAGCTTACTCCCCCGGTCAGTCAACAACCGGGTCGCCAGGCCGGACTTCACGTCCTTTCCCGCCTGGTTCGACGTACGGGAGACGGGCCAAGGCCAGACGGTTGCTACGGCTCTCGGCCCCAACTCCGGCTATTTCCAGGAGTACGCGAGCTGGGCGCCGTGGGTCGCGTGGCAGTTCGACTACACGGCCGCCTTCGTCGACCTGGTCGCCCACCCGAGTCTACCGCAATCGATCCGCGACCTCCTCCTGCCATACGTCTACGCATCGGTGGCCATTACCGAGCGGCAAGTGGACCAACTGCGCCTCCATCAGGTGCACGCGAAGCATCGCGGCACCGGCCTCGAAGGATCCTGGCGCGCGCTGCAGGCACAGATCCGCCTCAGCGAACCCGAAGGCGGTTTCACCACCGAGACGATCGACGGGACGCTGGGCGCCATCCGCAAGGAGCTCCTCACCCAAGAAGTCAAGCTTGCCACCAAGGCGGCCGCGGCCAGCCGGGCGGGCAAGTCGGGAGGCGGCGAGTCCTCGTCCCACCCCGGAGGCTCTTCAGGGCGACGCAGCAAGAAGCGCAATCCCCCGCAGGCGGCGCGTCCCCCTCCGGACGCGTGACCGACTTCCCGTATAACCGTACCCGGGGACGCCTTTCGGCATGGCGGAGGATTGGAGCGCCATCGCACGTCCTTCGCTGGATCCATTCGGGCGTTCCGCTGCCGTGGGGCCCGCAGGGACCTCCACCTCCCTTCGACCAGGGCGAGTACCCGATCCGTTCGCGGGAGGAGCAGGCGGGATGGGAGTCCCTCCGCGAGGAGTACTTGAGTACGGGCGCCATTATCAAGGTAGATCCCGGCCCCATGTCTCGTATCTCAAGGGCCTTTCTGGTGGAAAAAGGGCGCGAGAACGGAGTCATGAAGTACCGTTTGTGTGTGGATCTCCGGCGGATCAACCGCCACCTCCGCAAAATGGGTTTGCGGTATGAGAGATTGAGGGATTTTGGTCATTTGTTGAAACGGGATGATTTTCTGGTGGGATTCGATATTAAGGACGCCTACCATCACTTACGGATGCGACTGGAGGACGAATGTTTTTTGCAATTTCGCATGGGTGGGGAAGTGTTCGCTTGTCGTGCTCTTCCCTTTGGGCTTTCTCTTTCCCCTTACTTTTTCACCCATTTTATGTTGGTGGTCACTCGTTTTCTTCGATCCCCCGGTTCTTGTGCCAAAGCGGCGCGGGGGTTTCGGTTTGGCAGTCTGGCGGGGAATGATTCGATCAAGCGCTATTATTTCCGCTATACGGTCGATGACCCCGCCATTATTCTGGCATACTTGGACGATTTTCTGGCAGCATTAAGCGATCCGAAAAAACTGCGGGAATGGGCCCAACTAGTTAGAGAGATTTTTGGGGCCTTGGGCATTCACTTTAAGGACCGCAAATGCCAATGGGAACCAGTTCAGGTTAAGCGGCACCTTGGTGTGGTGGTTGACACCACCGCCGCTCGTTTTTTCGTTCCCCGGGACAAGGTGGCTCTCATTGCCGCAAAAGCTCGGGTTCTTAGGGCCCGGCGCTGGGTGATTGCTCGTGATTTGGCTCGTTTTTGCGGGCTGGCCATTTCGGTTTATTTGGCCTTCCCCCTTGCCCGGTTTTTTCTCCAAAGCCTTTACGGGGTGCTCAGGACCAAGCGCTCCTGGCGGGATCGCCTTCGATTGACCCCGCAGGCTTGCCTCGATCTCGAGGCGTGGGTCCATTTGGACCGTTGTGATGGTCGCCCGCTCAATCCCGACGCGGTGCCCTTTGCGGGTACTCTGGCTACGGATGCCTCCTTGACAGGTTGGGGGGCGACGTTCACGGCTCCTCACGCCGATCAGCCCAAGTTAGCGAGGGGCTTCTTTGACCGATCTTTGACGCACATTAATGTGCGTGAATTGCAGGCAGTGGCGCTAACAAGCTTTCGTGCAAAATGTCGGTAAGGGGGCCATAAAAAACAACAAAACGTGCATTTTGCGCACTAGCAAAATGCAAGAAAAAGGCCATATCAATAGGGATGCACACAAACGTGCCATTTTTCGGGGCCCACACGCGTGGGAAAACCACAATGTTGCGCACAAAAAGAATGGGTATGAAGCCGGTCTGGGACGCCTGCAGCCAACCACAATCAATGCATGCGACCCACAGGCTGTGGGTGCAGCATGGCTTCGCACTAACAATTACAACTGGCGATGCACACTATGGAAATCACAAGCCGCTAGTTATAGAAGTGGCCCCTCCCCTGTCTAGCACATTTCATCCCAACGCTCCAGCTCCGCCTGGAGACGCCGTTTGTACTGGGGGTGGATGCACCCCCTCCCAACCCCATTGGCCTCCAACCAAACATCGCAAATAACGTTGTCGGAGGACACCTCCCCCTGCATTTGCCGCCCTTCCACCCAGCGCCCATTGAGCTGGGCATCGTCCGCGGCGTCAAAACGGAGGGTCCCCAAGTTGTAGGGGGGTCGGGGCTGGAACTCGCTCTCGTAGTACGCGACTGTGAATACTTTCTTCACCGCTGAATCACACCCCTCCACGGCCCTGGCCCCCTTGACAAGGGCAATGTCGAAGCGCCGGCCCCATTCCTTGGCATCGGCGTCGGACATGGCGATGGCCACCTGGTGGCCGGCTGCTATGTCTCGCGCGGCGTCAAAGGGGACATACTCTCTGTCGTTTGGGAGAGCGGAGAGGTGTCTAAATAGCAGGGGGCGCTCCCCGGGCACCGGGCCAATGTCCCTGCGGGCGACACCGCCAGTGTGATGGTGAGGCAACCACGGGGAGGGGGGCAAGCAAGTGGAATCACCGCGGGCGGACGGGATGTTGCACACGGCGGCGCGCGTACCTTGCGACAGGTGGAGCGGGGGCGTTGGAGGCGCTGCTGGGCGCAGTGGAGGGGGTGGCCAGCGCGGCGGGTGACAAGCTGTCCAGCCGAAGTGCGGCCCCCTCGTCGATGGCGAACGTGGGTCTGCCACTCCCGTCGAGAGGGAATGTGCGCTCGTGTGAGGCAATGAAGCCCTCCCACCAGCGCACGGCCTTGGCCATCCGGTGGAGCTTGCGGCGTTTGATGTCCTCTGCGGCGGCGGGGTCCCCACACACGTCAAGTTGACGCCTCCACCTGTCAATCTTCCCGATGACCCTCTTCTTGACGTCCTCGAAGTCCTGAAGTGCTGCCCGTGGCTCCCAGCGGAGGTCGGCGAACCGCGGTGCGGGCTTCCCCGGGACGAACACCGGCCATCCCCGGCCGTCGGGCGTGCCCACCCACGGGCTGTCCTCCCTGTCGTGTTCGCGGGCGAACACGACGGGCTCCCCCCCCTCCAGGACGAACTTGAAGGAGTGGAAGCACCTGCCCAAAGGATGACACGCAGCAATGAAGCAGTGTGGAGCCGGGGAGGCGTCATTGCGGCGGGCGCCGTCCGCTGGCGGACCAGGCGGCAGGCGGCACACCGGCATATACCGTGGGGTGTACAACCAAAACGCTGTGGGAAACGGCGCGGGTTTGCGCGCGTCGTGCGCGCGAACCTTAGATGCCTGACAGCAAACTTGGGAAGGCAGCGGACACAAACCACACCCTTGACCAGGAGAAGGGAAGGGTCGTGTGGAGGACACGTCCAAGGGCAGGCGCACAGGTCCTCTCTAGCAGGCGAGTCGCTCATTGCCTGCGAGTAGTAGCGAGGAGGACACGGCGAAAGGGTGAAGCCGCTGCTTGCAATCAAGGCCGAGGGTGGCCAGCCGGGAAGAAAGTGACGCCGCACGAGCTGGATCGGGGGTGTGGAAGAAAGCGAGGCGCACGCCGAGGCAGCAACTCCGCATCCGCGCGCGCGGCGCGCGCGAACGCACGCCAGCCCCACGCACGGCGAGGGACGGCCAGCAGAGGTCGCACGGGTCGGCCACTGCAAGCGCACCTCTTGTTGTCCCGTCCCGTTCCGAGGCCTCTGAAGGTGTGCATCCGGACGCCCGCGTCCCCGTCCTCGCCGTCCTCATCCTCCTCCTCGACGCCCCGCCGGCGATCGCGCTTGTACCTCAGGAGGCGCCGGAAGTCGGCGACGCGGTCCACCCGCGTGTTCACCTTCCGCGAGCTCCCCACGCTCGCGTGATCCCCCCACGCCCGGTGCGCAACGCCCATCAGGTCCTCCAGGCAGAGCGCCCCCTCGCGGTTGATGGCGGAGGCCACGAGGCTGAACGTGGCGTCTATCTCCTGGTGCGTGTGGCCCACCGGCAGGAAGAAGACGCGCACCTCCTTGAACACCCCCTCCGCCACCAGCATGGCGCAGAACCCGAGGAGGTAATGGTTCTTGTTGTCCTTCGCCGTGTTGTCCATCTGCAGGTGCAGGACGGGGGGCAGGCAGGGGCGGCGGGGCAGCAGCTCCGGGGCGGCGGCGTCGCAGCGGGCCACGTCTCTGATCATCTTGCAGAGGCACGTAAGCGTGAGGTTGCTGGACGCCGCCCATTCCGGGAACGACCAGAAGCCCCACCACCCGTGGCCGTAGGCGATCCCGCCCATCAGCTTGGTGGTGAGGGGCAGGCCCACCTCGTCCGCCTTGCTTTTGGCCATTTCGTGCGGGATCGCCGTTTTGGCTTGGTCCATGCCGTCGATATTCAGGTACAGGACCTCCTCGGGGTGGTCCAGGGCGTGCCGCCTCCTTTCCTCCATCGCCCTCCTCGCCGCGGCCACGTACGCCTCGTGCTTGTGGAGTATCCGCTGGGCGGCGTCCCTGGCCGGCCCCGTGGCGAGGTTGGTGGTCTCCCTCAGCCTCACGCACGTGTCGCACTTGGCGAAGGGCTGGTGCCGGTACGTGCGCACCTGGGGACGGCAACCACAGAAAAATCGGGCTCAGGGCTCGTCGTCAGCACACTGGCACAGACGCTCCCAGCCAAACGTGCCTGGAGTGTCTGGAAGACGAGGGGGAGGGCCTGGGGCCGCGGGCCGCAGCTTACCTGGAAGTGGCGTTGAAGCCACGTCCTGCGGAAGGTGGTGTAGGAGACGGGCTGCTGGGGGGGCTGGCGGGCGGCTGTCGCGCGGCGGTAGTACTCGTAGACGGACTGCAGGGTGGAGAACAGCCCCGCCGGCAGGAACTCCTTGGCCTTGACCTCCCCGGTGCGCCGGTCCCTGACCGTGCGGTCGGGGAAGGGCTGGGCGAGGCGGCCGACGAGGTCCTTCAGCCAGTCGGCGCAGTCGTACCTCCCCTTCCCGTGGCGGTGGGTCCTCCAGTTTCCGTGGTGGCGCACCTTCGGCACAACCCCGCTCCGGCCCCGCCCCTGCGTGCTCTTGCGGTACACGGTGTCGGCGCAGACGCCGTGCCACAAGGCGAACGCCTTGATGCACACCAGCTTGCCCCTAACCCTCCACTCGTACCGCTGGCGACGGGGCACGGCGGGGCCGCCGTCTCCACCTGACACCTCTGCAGAGGCGTCTCCAACCCGGCAGCGCGAGATGTCCGCCCGGAGGTCGGCGTCCGCCTCGTCGAAGCGGCGAATCGCCCGCACGACCTTCCTTGCCACCAGCTCTTCGGCCGTGAAGAGCTGGTGGCACTGGCGGTGGCAGCACTGCGTGGGGACGCCCGAGGCAAGGGCGTCGGTGACGGCCCTCTCCATTTTCTCGAGCCTTCTCCTCTTCGCCGGCTTGGGCGAGTCTTCGGCGAGGTCGCGCCTGCCCCCCCTGGCCCGCAGGTCGACCTTCGCTTCCTGGGGGACGTCATCTCCTCGAAGCGGTCGTGCATCATCTCGACGGTCTCCTCTCGCACGCGGCTGGACGAGGCGCCGGACGCTGGCGTGGCGAGGTGCGAGAGGTACGAAGCCGGGATGTCGCGCGACGCGGAGCTGCTGCCACTTCGCGGCGTGGCGCTGCTCGAAATGGACGAGGTCGCTAACTCCATCACGCACGCGGGTCCTGGACGATGGACAAAGAGTGCAGTGTCACTAATTGAACCCGGCGAGGTTGTCGGGGATCCGGTCGGTGGAGAAGGCGTGCCGCTCGCGAACTCGGGGGAAGCACGGACCCTTGGGCAATCGTCAGCTGGAAAAGGGACCAGCGCCGCGCCGACGCCCTTAAAGTTTTGCGCGCGCCGCGCGCGCAAACACCGATCAGCAACACGCAGACTTTGATCATGAAGTGGACCGCTCGCCAACAGTTTGCACGAACCATTGTGCCTGCCCGACAACATTGTCGCATCAGGCGAAGGGTCTTCTGGAGCTGCGTTTGCGCGCGTCGCGCGCGCAAACTGCAAGGCCCCCGACCTTGCGGGTGGACCACGACGCAGGTCCGTTCCGCGCCACTGCCGTCCGTTCACAACCATGTTCGGACTGGCGGCGGTCTGCGAGCGCTGTCGGCCGTGCGTTTTGCGCCAACGGCGTCCGTGCTCGACTGGCATGGGGAGGAGACTCTTGCGCGCGTGGCGCGCGCAAAGGGGGGCTCGCTCCGCGTCGCGGGCGTCCATGCACGTCGGCGCGAGCTCGTGCCCCACGCACTGCAAGGGGAGGCAGATCCGGCGTCACATGTGGTGGGCTGCACGCGCGCGCCGCCCGCGCAAAGACACCACTGGACGAAGGGTCCACATGTGGCGGACCGCCGGGGGGACGCGCTCCGCGCTGCGGGCGTCCACGAACACTGACGCGTGCTCTTGCCGGGCGTAATGGGGGCAGCAGATCCGCCGCCACATGTGGGGGCCTCTTTGCGCGCGCCGCCCGCGCGAAACACCACCGGACGGGGACGGGGCCACATGTGGACGGCCTGCCGGAGCCTCCCAGGCAGGGCCCCCGAAGCTTCCCGGTGGCGCAGCCAGCCATCATAGCTGCCGACGGCGGCTGGATGCCAGATCTGGCGTGGGAAGAACGAAAACCAACCGCCGCCGGCGACGACGGCGCCCGATGGACGCGAGCGGGGCGCCAGGGGCACGGCGGCGTGCGCATGGCGGCGGGGCGCACCTGGATGGCGGTGTCGATGCGGTCCCAGCGGCGCGGCGTGCTCCTCCATGCGCGGTGGGCGGGCGGCGGCACGGCGACAAATGACCACACGACAACGAATGCCGCGTATGAGGCTGTGGGAGAATCTGCCGAATCGGAATATTCGCCACGTCAGGATTCGGGCGCGTGGCCCCCACGCGCCTGGGTCCGCGTCAACCACGGGATTGAGTGATGGGCGTGTGCCCGGCACGTGCCCGAATCCTGACGTGGCGAATATTCCGATTCGGCAGATCTGGGGATGCGGAAACTGGGCGATCTTGTCCACGGGGCCGCATTGACCCCCACCCGCATGGCCACCGCCGCCGTCGAGCCGCCCACGCCGAGCGCATTCAGGTGCGTCGCAACTGGCGCTGGCACCGCCATGCGCCACGGCGCGGGGCCTCGTCGCCCTGCACGCCGCCATTTGGTTGCCTCGCTAGCCGCTTGCGGAAGGAGCTTCCTTCCTTGCATTGCGGTCGTGAGACGGGGTTGCCATGTACTGCGCGACGGCCGAGCTCATGCGCGCGCACGTGGTGGGCTGCTTGCATTGGAGGAGAGATCGCTGCGATGGGATGGCGTGCCGTTGACGCGCGGTCACATGTGCGGGCGTTCTCGGCAGCCGCATTTCACAGGTGCGGGGTTTGCGCGCGCGCCGCGCGCAAGCGCCCCACATGTAGCGGACTTCGCCTGGGATGGGAAAGGGGGCCGCCGGTGAAATCATGCGTCACATGCAAGCCGCAAACGGCCGGCGCCGTTTTTCGCAGCCGCCAGTCGACGGAGGTGGCCACATGCGACCGACCATCCGCCCTGGTCATTGTCCCGCAGCGCTGCCGGCCAATGCCGCATGCTGCATGAACACGCGGGATGTGCCCGGCGGAACGGGCCTTCGCGGTCGTTGGACGGGCAAGAGCCAGTAGCAGTTTGCGCGCGCGACGCGCGCAAACTGCAGGCCGACAAAGCAGCGGGCTGTCTCAGAGCAAGGCAATGATGCGATGTCTCACAATTTTACAAGACTGTCTGTCTCAAATCCCCCCCCCGCACGTCACAGGTCCGCACTACTCCGACATCGTGGAGTGGGAGCCAGCCTCGGAGGCCTGCGTCTCTGCGACCCCGGTAGCCAACGGAGACGAGGTGGGTTCGTGGGTCCCTCCGGCAACGCCGGCGTCGATGGCGCCCGGAACCGCAGCCTCGACAGCGGCGGCTGGGGCCTCGTCGACGGGCAGGTGCGCTGACGCGGATCCCGTCGCGGCCATCAGCGGCGCTTTCAGCGTTGACCGCCACCGGTCCTCCTCTTCCTTCGAGGGCCACTCTTCGTAGCACCCCGCCCAGACCGCGGCTTCCAGGGCCTGCTCCTTCTCCGCCGTGTCGTTGTGGTCGTCCTTGTTGTTCCGGTTCCACTCGGTGAAGTCCTTGGCCTGCTGGAGGGTCAGGGTCCTCCCGGCCGCTATCGTGCGGAGGAAGTACTTGGTGTCCGCGAACACCTCCTGGGCGAGGGCGCCCCCCCTTTTCTTCATGAGGGCAATGTCCTCCCGGGGGATGGACCGGAAGAACGGCTCGGCCAGCCTGGCGCACGCCCCCCCGAATATGTGCTTGATGCTGTCCATGACAGCCACGTTTTTGAGGAACGCCTGGAAGTTCTCGGGGAGCGGCGCGGACCCGGTGGCCGTGTGCTGCGTGGACAAACAGTCGAGGGTGAGTACCGGGAGGAAATTGGGATCGTCTGCTGTTGAGGGTACGCGCGCGCAGAGCGCGCAAACAGGGGAGGAATGCACTCACCGCATCGTCGATCAGACCGGGCTTCTCCAGTGACTCCGCCAGTTCCTGCACGGCGCGGGCCTCCGGGTTGCGGCCGGCCTCCAGCGCGGCGAATAGCTGGCCCTCCCGGTGAAAGAGGGTCTGGAGGCGGCGCCGGGCGCAGCTGTTCTGCACGGCGTCCGTCTCGAACCCAAGCGCGTCGCGTCCCTCCAGGAGGGCGGCGACCATCGCAGTGCCGGTGCCGTTGCACAGGCTCAGCACCGACCCCTGGCTCGGCGACAGAAGGCGCACCAGGAGCCGCGACTCCTCCAGCGACTTCTGGGTGCGGTTCACCTTCCGCTTCCGGTCCCCCACCAGCACCGCGTCCAGCTCGTGCCTGCCGCACTTCGACGACGCCTCCGGCTTGGGGAAGAAATATGTCATCCTCCCCCCCAGCCGGCCCCCGAGATCATCCGCCCTCACACCGTCCTGGCCGTGGTTGATCTTCACAACCAGGATGGGGATGCCGTGGCCGGGCGTCTTCGCCCCTTTACGGAGGTGGGCCTTCTCGTCGCGGCCCATGGTGATGACGAAGTGGCCCCTGACGGGGTAGTCCTTTGCAGTGGCCCACGCGTTTACGGCCTCCAGCATCTCGTGGACGTCCTCGTGGCGGGTGTAGATGGCCACGTTGAAGTGGCGGGCGCCTTTTACGCGCTTGGCGGAGGGCGGCAGGATGCCCGAAGCGTGGCAGGCGTTCAGCGCCCGGCGGACGTCCGCACCCTTCCAGCGCTCCCCCTCCTCGTCCCAGGGAAGGCCCACCTCCGGATCGTGCTTCTTCATACCAAAAGGTGGGTCGATGAGGACAAGTTCCGCCTCCTGGGACCAGCCCTCCGCGTGCTTGTAGGCGGCCCGTTCCCTGGCGTCGCCCTCGACGAGCCGCGCCTTCACAACCTTGCGGTGGGAGAGGAGCGTGATGGGGTCGTGGTGGCCGAAGTCCACACCCGGCCTGGGGACGACCCACCGTGCCACCTGCATCGGCCGCCACGGCACGAACCCCCCAGCCAGCGCCCGCCTGCGGACCTCCTTCTCCTCGGTAACCTCTTGTCCCAGCGCGGCGCAGTGCGCATAGGCAGCCAGTGTCATGCGGGCCGTCCTGGCCAGGGGATCGGGGAGGTGCTCGTCGTCAATGCGAATGTCGGCGTCTATGGCGGGGAAGCGCATGGCCATCGTGTGCACCCTGCTGTCGCCCTCCTTTTCGGGCTTTGGGGGGGACGGCGGCCGGGGCGGCAGGTCGTGGCCGGGTATCCCCTCCGGGGCTTCCCTTGACTGAACGTCGGCGTCAGTGAATTTGGCGGGGGGGTTGTTGTAGATGTCCCACCGCCAGCCCCTGGCCCGGGACCCCATGAACGGCTTGAGGAAGTCGAAGAGGTCGGCGGTGGTGAACCCGGCGTCGGTTCTCAGACCATCCCAGGCCTCTTCCCCCGACAGGTCGTACTCGACCTGCTTCTGGGTGATGCCCGTGGTCTGCCTTGGATCGGCCTGCGCAGCGCACGTGCCGTTGGTGCGACGTAAGAAAGAAGCGGGGAATGGGGGGTAGCGGTTCGCGCGCGCAGCGCGCGCAAACGGAAAGGGACGCCGCCGTTCAAATCTGACAGCACCGGCCACAGGCCAACTGGGTGCCCTTGACTGCAGATCCACCCTTGCGAGGACGGCATCGGGACCACGCCCTGAACATAGCTGGTGCAGGAGACGCAGGGAATTGACGGGAGTTCGCGCGCGCGGCGCGCGCAAACGCGACAGGATGCCGCCGAGTCCAGGGGACCGTCACACCCACCGTGCCAACGAGGTACGCCAGCTCCCAAAGCCGCTCGACGACAGTGGCCTGGAGGAAGCAGAGGACATCGGCCGAGCTGTACAGAAGGGGGGTCTGCCGCCGCATCCACAGGCGGCTGGCGCGGAGGAAGGGCTCCAGCAAGTCCGCCTCGTCCGTCGTCATGAACGAGAGCCCGGTGCCGGCCCCCGTCAGGACGAGGTTGTCCCTCTGGTCCGGCCTGACGAGGACCTTGGCCTCCGTGTCATACGCCAGGTCCCCGGAACGCAGGCGGAAATTCAGCAGGGTCTCCTCGCGCGCCTGAATGGAGCCGGTGAGGGACCCGCACAGGAGGGCGTGTGCCGACGTCACCTTCTTCAGGAGAGTCTCCCCGTAGCCCCCAACCCGCGCCTCCTCGGAGATGGCGTGCGTTGGGAGCAGGAACTGGGGGAGCCAGTGCTCCTTCGAGGCGTCGCTCACGCCGAGGACCCCCAGAAGGTCCACGTAGTTGGGCCCGTCCGGGAGCTCCTGCGCCTTCCTCATCTTGAGGGGCAGGGGGTCCCTGGCACTCCTGTCCAGGGACAGGACGAAGTTGCGCTGGGTGGGGTTCCTGCAGGCTTCCAGGGACGGCCGGACGTCGAAGTTCCAGCCGGCCACCAACTGGAACTCGGCCCCCCACTTCTCCTGCACGTCCTCCGCCTTCACACCATCCACCTTCGGAAGCCTGCTTTTCAGCACCGTGCAAAGGTAGTTGTAGGTGTGGAGGCGCGCAGTCCACTCGGCGTGCTCCCGCAGGCTGATGAACCAGTCCGCCACGGAGGGGGATGACCACTCTTTCTTCCGCCGCAGGATGGCCACGACCTCCAAGATGCCGCCGGCGGCGCGGCTAAGAATGGCCCCGAAGGTCTCCACGTAGTAAGACTCGGGGTAGGCGGAGACGCTCTTGAGGTACGCCCGGTGCACCACGCGTTCGTGGGGGCGGACGGTCGGCGACAGACCCTCCACCTCAAACTCCCCCTCTAGAGCGCGGATCATGCACATCCAGGCTCTGTGGGCCCAATCACCCATCAGCGCGATGTTCATCTCGGCGGTGTAGATGCGGGAGGGGGAGTTGCGCGCGACAGAGCCCATGTATTTTTTCATGCTCTGCTTTTTGCGGCCGAGCGCCTGCGTCACAAGAAAAGCAGCCGGTCAGGAATATGCGAATCGTAGTAGCGCGACAGTGTCCGGGTGGCTGAAGCGGTGGGGGCGTCCCGCATCGACTTGCAGAATTGTGAATCTGCGTTTGCGCGCGCGGCGCGCGCGAACAACATCTCTGCAGCGATGGCTGATCAAGCGTGCGTAGTGGAGTGGGAGCCGGGGGTGCGCGAAGGAAGCTTACATCCTCGCGAGCTTTCTCCATCTCCTCGGCGCCGAGGCCCTTCTCCCGGGCGATCTGGAGCTCCTTCGCGTACTCCAACTCCACCTCCGCCCGCTTCTTTGCCTCCCGCCTCTCCTTCTTGTCGGCCTGGGCGGACGCCTCCTGGGGCCGCTCCATCGTGTTGTTGAGGCGGGTGAAGAACTCGAACCAACGCTCCGCGTCGGTGACGGGCTTCTCCACGCGCTGCGGCTTGGCGGTTCCGGGGGGCATCCGTGGCGGGCACCCGCAATTCTCCCACATCTTGCGGATGAACGGGATGACGTGCACGGGGGAGGTGTGGTCGGAGTAGTTCCCGATCGCCTTCGCATCCTCCGACCGCAGCTGGTTCTCGGCCCGCGCCAGGAAGCGGAGGTGGTCGTCCCCCAACTGCTTCCGGAAGAAGAGGTACACCGCCCGGTACCGCTGGACGCCCTCCCGGCCCTCCCTGAGCAGCCTCGCGTGGGCCTCCGTCGAGTGGTTGCCCACGATCGTCGCGAAGGTGGGCTTGTGCGGGTCGTCGGACCGTCCCACCTGGGGTGTGGCAGGGTTGTACTCCACGCAGGCGAGGAGCTCCTCGACGCCCTCCCCTTTCATCCACTTGTTGTACATCCCCTCGATTCTCGCCTTCGCCGCGGCGTCTCCCTTCCACGAGTCGACGACGACCACCGCCGGGGTCAAGTTGATGGCCCGGAAACTTCCGTAGAAGTACCGGACGTGGTCCTCGACGAACGCCCGCGTCGTCAGCTCCACCGGCGGACGGTTGTTG
>CAJHUC010002072.1:0-24744 GCA_905146915.1 Ostreobium quekettii
CTTGCCCCGCCAAGCCCGCGGCGCATCCGCGGAGGGAATCGGCGGTCGATCCGCCAGCCATCGGGCAAGGAGACGCCCAAGATCTAGACCAATCGCGCTGCCCATCGGCCGCGACAATCTTAACATATCCAGCACACACCAGTCCCCTTCACATTATTCTGAGGTTGCTTCCCACCACTTTTTGTCGTCGCATCATGCACGACGCGCAATCCAATCAGTTCTTGCATGATCCGGGTTGGGGGATGGGGTCAATCTGCTTTGCCGCTGTGCCCCAACCCCTTTGGGGTCCTAGCGCTCCCCGCTGCCCAACTCGATAGCCCACACAGCCAATTGCACCCGCATGTGCGGAGCACTCCCGATCCGTGCCGTCCCACTGCCAAACACAGCGTGCGATTCCATGGTGATCTGCCACCTCCAATCGACCTGGCCATAGCGGGCTCTATGGGGCAATTCTTCCCTCTTGTTGGGTTCCTTCTATGATGCAACGACTGCGCCTCCCCCTCTGGGGCCGGGGGCATAGTTTGGTCACCAATCCTGGCCGATTCAAGCCATGCCCCTCACAGGTGCCAATGCCTAGTCGGCTGATGTCCCCAGGATCCAACCAACTGGGGCTCCCCCTCATGGGCGGGGCTCCCTCCTCTTGTTCTTGCACTGTGTGGTATGCTTCCACCATCTATGTCCGCCGGACCCGAAACAACCTAGCATAATTTGGATTGGTTTGTAGGTGATGCGCCCGCTGAGGTGCCCGATGGGGCCGCAGGGGCGCCCTCCACTAGATTGCCGGTGGGCTTTCTAGGGCGCTCGTCTCCTTGGATGTACACTGTATGCCCAGGCCTGCAGAACGGCCGGGCGCAGAGTGGCTGAACGCGCAGTGGGTGCATGCGGCATCTTGTAGCCTATGTGTGCAAATGCGGGGAGACGAGACTAGGTACAGATGGAATTACATGTTGCCATATAGGGTCGGTCACATGAACCCCATTCACAAAGGTACACAACTGACTGAACAACGTATCAAATGTACCCATATAAAAAGTATCTCATCCCAGGATATGGTAGCAGCCTGCTCCTAAGTACTAGAATTTTAATAGGCTATAACTCCACTACTGCATCCTGTTGGGGATGATTCAAAGACTTACAAAAATCCAACAGGCTTATTTATCCAATCTAAGTACAATATTATATCACTATCACTTCCCAGTGTATAACTTGAGTAAACCAACTGCTCCCTAGTAATTTACACAACAACGAAAACCTATGCTCACCGGCTTCATGGGCCCACCTATGGCAGAACTCACTAGCAGACGCTTCCTGGCGCACATAACGCCAAAAAACATGATAGGGGTCGATCGCCCACTCACGCCCTCCCTGGACTTCTTTGCACCTTACGGCATGAGGCTAGCACAGTGCGCATGCAGTGTGGCGGGTGGCATTGGCGTTGACCGTGCACTCACGCCCATCCTTGGGCTTCCTACACCGGTATGTGGAGTGTGAGCCCGGCATGGCGTGAATGTTGATGGTGAACATCCCAAGCGCTGTGTGCCGTTGCACCGACCCGGGGTGCATAGGTGGTGCACGGCACGGACGCCAGCCATGGACATGCCGCCTATTCCCAGGCTTTCTTGAACAATTCGTGGCATGCATGCAGCACAGTGTGTGCCATGGCCGCCAATTGGCCACTCGCGCCCATTCCCCCCGGCTCCCTTGACTAGCACACGGTATGTGGCATGGCCGCCAACTGCCCGCTCACAATCCATTCCCCTGGGTTGCCTCTGCAGGCACCCGTGGACTGGTGCGATTGCACATGACTAAGGGAAGGAAGGGGTGGGTCTAGGACACCTCTAGTGCTATGCGCCATGTGCGTGTGGTCACTATTGCACATTATGCGTGCAGCTGCAATGGCATTTGCATTACATGGCATGGGTGGAAAGACTTGCGACAGGCGCTATGCGTACCCTTGAACACGAATTGGAAAGGGGGATAGGATGAAGTCAGCGGGCATGAACCAGGAGGGATTTGGACGGGTGGCCGGCAGCGGCATTGCCATTGCCTACGGCCTGGGCTCGAGTCGTGTCTAGGAGGGGGCAGCAGAGTGGGATGTAGGGGGGGGGGAGGCCAGTTGGAACAAATTTGTTCATGGTGATCGAAACATCCGATCGCTCGCTGCAATGTTCATCTCGAGCAAGATGGGCTGCCGCTCTGGAGTGCCTCTTGGCCATAGATTAGAATGAGTGGCGTGGTTGGGGGTGTGATGTGTGGGGTGGGGTGCGGCGAGATGGCAGGCGGGGCCATGTTCAAATTTGGAATTGCGTCTGCGGCGATTGACCCAACGGGTTGATCTCCATGGTCGCTCACTTCAGAGAGGCTTGGCAGCCTCATTGCAGTGCTCTGAGTTGCTTCCTTGGCCGCCAATTGGAAGCGAGTGGCATTGGGTGGTGGTGACGTGGATGGGGTGGGGAGGGGGGGGGGGCGCAAGGAAAGGTCAATTTCTGTTTGTGGCGATCGACCCAATGGGTCGATTGGTATGACGTTTGACTTCAAAAAGTTGTGCTGACGTCCTTAGGGCTGGCGGCTTTGAGCGCAACTTTGGCACTCGCTCTTGCTCACCAAAAAAGTAGTTGTGGGTGGGTGCTTTGGGTTTTAGGGTGCCAACCTTGCAAGCTCCCTTCGATTTGGCACATGAATTGCAGCAAACTTGTATACGTGCGAGCATGGTTGCACAAGCAATGTGTATTTCATTCAGTTTATTTTCTCACCACTGTGGTGCTTCCTTAGATCGCTATTGTCTGATCGATCCATGGAAGGAAATCGCCCACGCGTGCATACAACCCCACTCTTTTGGATAATTTGCAATCCTCCTCAGCCGAAAAAAAAGCAACCCTAAGGAGGATATCCAGTTGCGGGAGTTCTAACGAGAGTTTGTCCGTTCTTTTTGGGATCAAAAGAGGACTACCACTATCGCCTACACCAATGAGCTGCCCGAATTTACTGCCATATTGTAGTCACATAAATTATTAATGGAAAAAGCCATAACAAAAAGTAATATAAAAGAAAAACCGTGCCATGGCATGATATAGTAAATGATGTATAACTCAGGGCGCAATGAGACACAGAGAGTATCCCGGGGTCTAATTACCAGAAAAGGCCCCCACTATCTTTTGCGGCATTGGGCTGCTGGAATTGAACTCCATGTGGTAGTGACAAGGTGAAATTCGCCAAAACTGGTTTCGAAGACATGAAGCGGTGTCCTTGCACCTTGTAGCCGATGACAAGCACGTATGTAGCCAAAAGCGTTTCATGCCCGCATCCATTCATTAACGTTGCAATACATGCGTCACTGACAGTGAAATAGGAAAGGCAACATTCACTTGGTATGTGTTGTGCTAATTGCGGTGCGATGAGAAGTAGAAATATTTGTTCATTATAAGAATGCAAAGGAGTAAATACCAAAGGCACCCATTGAACAAATTGTTTTCAGGATTTGGAACTGGTTGCCCTGGCAAGTGCCCTATAGCAGCATTGCCGACAGTGTTTGATACACATTGTGCACTTGCTGCTACAATAGTGCATGTAGACACTAATAGAGTGCTTGACCGTCTTCTATTTCAAAACGGTCTCCTCATCACATTTCTACACAATCCCTACTTGCGAATTCCTATCATATAGGCTTTATGCCAAAAGGCCTGGAACAATCTGCATGAGGAGTACGTAACGAAATGGAAGAAATAGAAACCTCCCAACTGAGCGGCCTTTTGCTGAGCACAGGAACATCTTCGGTCGCGAAATTCTGGCAGACAAAATTATCAAAGAAGCAAAAGGTTACTTTCATGGTGTGTGAGCGATGAAGGTCGGCATAAGGTTTCTTCTCGAACCGTGGATATTGCGAATCTGATTCAAGAAACAATGCTTCGTGGCCTTGGAGGTCGATGACCAGCTGGTTCAAAATCCCCTTCACGCTCTTGTGCGCGTTGCAATGGTCATGACATCAAAATTTGCTGCTTGGAAACCGACTGCACTATCTCGCAAATGCGCCGGGAGAAGATTTTCTAAGCAAAACAAGTAGACATTACATGCACCACAACCTCCACAAAGACATAAGCTCTCTTCATGAAAACGCATGAGCCGCAGTACATATATCATCAATTCCTGACCCCCTTCCCACGTGTTATCACAGAATTGGGAAAATACAAATCTTGCATATGTTCATGGAAATGGCTCTGAAGCGATTCATGCAGATGGAATTGCGTCAAAGTGTGCAGTGAATTATGGCGATCGCACATTATAGCAACCCCATTACCCCACTTTGCCGCACATTCGCAAGTACGGTGCCCCGGCCCAGCTCCGAACCCGCGCGCGCACATCATTGTGTCATCGCTGGCGCCTCACCGCAGCTCACTGCAGGCTTCGCTGTCAACGAGCTGCAATTTGTCTGCTTGCTGCGGACGATCGGCCGTCGCTTCCTGGGACACGAACCACCAACCAGGTGCCACCAAAAGCTCTCCATCTCCTGGATTTTGCTGGTCTCTGGCTGGGAGCGCTATGGGCTACTTGCTGGCGGCCTCCGCCAGTTGAATCAGGGCAATGTCGCTCCCCCCTTGCTCGCTCCCCGTGAAGTATTCGTGGAGGACAATCTTTCTTGGTAACGCGAGCTGCAAGGAAGCACGATAAGGCGCTAATGGAGATATACTTAAATATTAATACCAAATAGCAGTTCGACTTGCATAACGATATAAAATAGCATGTTGGGGATAGAGCGGTGGATGTCGGGGACAGAGCATGTCGGCGATGCCGCGGCATCGCAGTTGGCATCCCCAACATGCTATTTTCTGTCGTTGAGTTCTGTATAGAAAGAGATTGTACGCTTGCAGGCACTGCACAAGGAAAAGAGAGAAAAGGGGGCAGTGAGCAGGTTCCATATGTGAGCAACAGCCTTGTCCCATCTGTAAATGAATACATTATCATACGGTAGATCAGCTGGCGAATGCAAACACTAGGACCACAATGCTGGAGCCAAGCGCCATGCACAGCGAAGGTCTCGTTTCAACGTGCATGCGTGGGAACAAGGCCACTATCAATGCCATGTGAAACGGAGCTCGTTTACTACGCAGGGGCTTTTGAATCATTCCACAGCTGGGCTGGCAGACGGCACTTTTGTGAATTATCCTCTGCGAGTGAAATACGTGGCATATACCAAAGAAAGATGCCACCTCCATCGCATGTCCAGTGGACAAGGGCCAGGCGTCCAGGTAACCCAGGACAGCATTTAATGATGAAATACAACTATTGCACCAGCAAATACACCGACACATCCAGTTCGCACCTATGCAAGTACTTTGACCATGTCTGATATCTTCTGCACACAGCGTTGCGTTGTCGATGCCGCCTTCCCGTTGCACATTGCAGTCATCTTCCGGCACAAGCTGCAACTTTGCGGATTACTGTAGCTGCCCTGGGAGAACATGTTCCGAGTTGTATCCCCATCCAAGAGCAATCAAGGGACGACAGCACAGCCCGTCTAGGTCCCCTTTCGTGGGAAGTGCGATGGGAGTCCTGTTTGTGGGTGTTGCCAACTGAAATTTGCAATGTCACCTCCAACTGGGTGCCCACTATTGTAATTTTCGCTGCCATCAAACTTCTTGATTGCTGAAATCTGCAAAGCACATATATCAGAAAACATTATCATTTGACATTTCCTGGTAGCACGTAGATTGCCAGGACATGAAGGTGATGCATTCCGTTTCTCTTTCACAACTTGTCCATTACGCAATGCTCTCAGATGTTGAAAGAACCATGCAATCAGCGTTCAAGCATGATGCAACATATTTTTGCTTTTGCTTTCTGTTGACTTTTGTTTGCCATATCAATGCAATAATCACACAGCAGGCTGTATTGCAAAGCAGTGCTTTCCATGCGCTCAAATGACAGTGAAAATTTTGAGCCTGGCAGCAGCCAACTCTGCTTACTTGATAGTGGTCATCTGGATTTTCAACGTAGGAACATTCTGCAATGATGGCGTTTGTGTCGAGGTTTGTGCGATGTTCCATTGCCACACAATGGGCTGCCGTAATTAACCATTCAGGATAAATCAACACTCCGCTGCATCTGTGCGTGCCGGAGTGGTCCCGAAGTGACATCATGTAGGGGTACCGGGCGCAGGAAGCATTCGAGCCCTGAAGCAAAGCAATGCAGAAATGAAAAGAAAAATGCAAAAAAGGCAAATCCCAATCACTGATGCATTAAATTGGAGAGAAAAAGCCATCATGATATGCTCACAACTTGAGATTTTTTTCATGTGTTTAGCACATTGCGATCGCGCTCACAATGCTGCCGCGCATACTGAGATAGTGAAAGCGCAAACTGCCACAAAAACTGATATGCCGTATTATTTTCAAACCGTCATGTTACGAAAGTTGGCCAACATAGAAATGCCTCCGTAATTCTTGACAAGTCGTTGCTTATTTTCACATTGCGTTTCACATCGTGTTCAGCGCACGAGGATTCGGTATAACATTCTGCTGGCAAATTTTCGTGGGGGCAATTAATCAGTCCGCCAATACCTGTTGCGCCTGCACTGCGGGACTCCAGCAAAAGGAAGGGAGCCCTTCAAGGGGAATTGAGTGGGGAGGCTGAGATGCCATGTGTCTCCATAGCGCTATATGGTGCTTGATTCACCACAAAATGACCAGACCAATACGTATTTTGCAGACGTAGTTTGGCGTGCGAGTTGATCGACAGGCCCAGAGCACATGCTGGCCCATCATTTGGACACATAAGGTGGCCCGAATATGCCGCCAAGGCAGTTATACAAAATAGGGATACCTAGTCTGCTCTAGAATATACGAGAAACTTATGCAGCTGACACAATTGCACTGCATCACATCCCCAAATACCACAGGAACAAGGCGGCATCAATTGCCAGAAGGGAATCTGTGGGTTCTGGAGAAAAGGACCAGCCTCCGACGACGTCACTGAAACTGACGTAACACGAACGTCGCTGGCCAAGAGGATGGCTGGACGTCAGCAGCGTCGGTGGGATTTGTTGATCTGGGGGATGGGGGTCGCCGGGGCCGTCGACGGCGTCGGCAGGGCTCTCAGTTCTTACATCGACGCCACAGGCCACGGAGCGGCGACGTAGCGCTCTCCGCCCCAACCCCACCCCATCCACCCGCCCTGCCGACGGGAAAATCTGCCGACGTCGACCGAGATTGGGGCTCTAGAAGGAATCCGTGAGAGTTCGTGCTTTGGAAACTTTAAATCTATAATTTGGCAAATATTTCAACCTACTACATTAAACAAGACCCGCTGCTGAAGCGACTACAGTATAATGGTTTTGCCACTAGTTTCAATTTCTCTCCGTGTCTTGCTGCAATGAAAAGCTGCAGGATAATTTTTACGGTGTATTGTTACCATATCGGCCTTATATGACAGAGTCTTTTCGAGGATTTTGTTCAGGCAATTGAGGCTGTGTGGAGAGGTTGTGGCAAAGAATGGGACAGTGACTGTGATATGGTGCCTATTCCAATTTGAAAGTGAACATGCGAAGCGTATTGGCCTGTGTGTTAGGGAGTGAGGTGACTACATCAAATTGAAAGGACGTGCTTGCTTTTGGTGGGCAGGCAAAATGGAACTATCGTCCGAGTGTAAAGGGGGATGTGCCTTGCCTATCAAGACAACAATTGGTAACAGCCGTCCTGCATTACAACATTGGGTAAAGTCAATACAGTGTCAAAATGCCTTTGTCTGAGGTCCATGTTCTGTTTCCAAAGAACAACAGGCAGACTACAGCTCTCTCTTGGAAATTTTGGCAGCAATGTTTATGAAACTCAAGTGCGCAAATTCGGCACCATACCTCTGCCACCAAGAAGGGTCTCATTGCATTGTGGGTGTGCTGGGTGTCCATAGAGACGTTCATGTCGCCTGTGCCACCAATTACAGCGCAGAGCATTTGTGACTATTCCCACAGGTGCCATGGATTGGAGAATCTGGCCAACTAGCGCACTAGCTGCTGTGCGTGTCAGCGTACATTACACTCTGCAGAAAACGTCCTTGGTAATGTCTTTGGTTTGCGACGTGCTGCCAACTGGCAGCTTAGCAAAAGTACTCTGAATAGAAAGAAAAGAAACTGAGAAACACCAACATCATTGCAATGAGGATTTGCAAATAGAGCACTGTCTTGTTAACATCGACAATGTTACCTTATGCTCGCTACATGGTGAACATTTCACAACACACTGAGGCCACAAAACTGTTGTTGTTCAAAGTGTTCCAGGCATCAAACAGGAGAGCACCATTGTATTAATTTGCAATATTTGAGAATTTGTTGTGCCCATGGGGCCAAGATTTGAACCACTAGAAGTGACAACTTGCCCCAGTTCAAATGTTGGCCCCATGGGCACATTTGAATCTTGGCGGGGGTTTGCCCATGTTAGCCCTCGCTGGATTTGACTAGCGACCCCTGGCACAGTGCGCCATTCTTCTCCCTCCTTGTATTCTGCTACCCTGTGCGGACGCACAATCGACCCTTCAACGGTGCCAGGTGAGGCCGCCGAACGCATGGAGGGGCCTGGGGGACGCTCCCCGGCGGTGCCGCGGCCCGCGTATCCTTTGCAAAGTGGTCCCGAACACATTCCGGATCTGGCCAAGGGGGCGGCATGGGCACGCATATTTGGATTTTGAATATGGGCGATTGGTATGGAACCGACACAACTACAGCCAAGCCGTGCTGGGCGTGGATCTTGTGGTCCAGACGCAGAGGCTGGGGAGTGAAGACAACACCAAAACCACAATTGCACCAATGCGGTCTTGTCAGCAGGCTGTATTGCATGTTGGAGGGGGTGGTGAGTAGTGGCAGCATGGCCGGGCGTCGTACATGCAGCCATGCACATGTGCATGCATGTATACGTGCCTGCCTTCATGCATGCACACAAGCCTGCATACATGCATGCTTGCGTTTTTGCAAGCGTCCAGGCCAAGTAACATACCCAAAAGGAGATCACTTCTGCAAAACCCGGGCGGGAAAGAGTGGTCTGCGCATATACAATCGTGCACCCACAGCTTCCTTGATACGCTTGCAATTCATGAGCAATGTTGTATTGACATAACTCTGTGGGTGCATAGTCACGAACCCGCAAGGTCTGCTCAGCATTTCAGGAATATGCCCTTGGAGCTGCCTCACAACTTAACGTTCCTACTGTTGTGTGCAACAGTAGGCAGGCTAGCGGTTGGACACAATTCAGTGATGTGTGCCATATTTTGGGTACAGCTCTCATCCTCTTGCTCAGCCTCTACCACGGCCCTTTGCCATGATATTTTTCCTCTCCGGAGATGCAATATTGGTGCCAGTATCACTTTACTGAGTGCTACAATTTAGCCTCCCTAGGACGAACTGCATAGGGATAGAACGCGTGTGCGATCGCACATCTGTGTGCTCCCCCTAAAGTGCCTCGCTATGATGAAATTTTGCTACTTCTGTTCCCTGCAAATCTTCGTGCACTTGGAGGCTAGCCACCTTCACAGCGTTACGACTCTAAGAGCCATTCACTACCAACAGCGACCATAACTTTAGGTGCGTCTTCTGTATAGGCTTGGGCATTGATCGCCTCCGTTGGCATCCAATGGCCGCCAATGTGAATTGGTGTGTCTTTGCAAGATGCTGCACTGTTCCAAGCTGTGTTGACCTATCCTTAGCCGCCATTCGCTGCTCTGCCTACCCGGCTAGATGCTTCCATTTTTATTGCCTCGTTTCTTTTTCCCCCTTGCCTGGCCAGCATCGTGGCAGATTGCAATCCTTGTGTCCCCTGCGCCCAAACGCACTACAAGAGCAGAGACTGTCGCCGGGGCCGCCGGCCCCGATGGCATCAGGTCTAAGGTAGACATCACATTCTATTCCTATCAAGCGTGCCTGACCTGCCATGGGGGAACCTGAGCCGCCTCCCAAATGTGTTGCTATTGCTAGAGGCCTCCATCTGGGTGCTTGCAATGCCAAATGCACAATCTCCCGTGTTGTGGTCACTAACAATGAATGGCATTTGCCATCCTCGGCAACAAGTTTAGGGGGTTTTGAATACTGCAAGTGGGTTGCCTCCTTGGCTTTGCTTCACTTTGCATTGCTAGGGGTGCTTGGGATGCATGTCAACCTCTCTTTGGTGGCAATTTGCTTCCCTTCCATGCCATCACTGTTGGCGATCTTGCTTACACGGTCGCTGCTACTAGGGCTATTGTCCAATGTCCTAGTGGAGGTCGTCATTTACCTTAAGAGCATTGATAGTCCCAGAGGCCCGGATGTACTCTAGGAGCTGTGCTTTATTCTGGATAAGCCACTCAACAAGAAAAGGAAGGCCTACAAGAAGGGTGCTGCTAGGCTGCCAGAGGTGTTGGAGGATGATATGTACAAGACGGCCACCATCAGGGTTGTAGGCCACATGCTTGCGTATTTCAATAAAACTCATTGCTATGTGATAGAACTGAACAACCAGGATTGGAGATGTTGTGGGAACTATTGCCTAAGAGGAGAGGACAAGAGCATGATAATTGCACGGTCCACCATCCGGGGCACCAAAGAAGTTGCTCAGTGTATACGTGTAAGAAGCAAGACCCCTTTTCAACTAGACAGGAAATGGCCCGTTGAACCCCGTTCGACTCGGGGGCTGGTCTGGTCAGAACTTGAGCCACAACTTTGATTACAAACTGGTCCGGTGTGGTTGTATTTATACCCGCCTCCCAGGACATCCCAAGGGTTATATCAAAAATAGGGTGAGTCATCCTATTTTTGGCATACCCGCCAGGTTTCAATTCAAATCTGTTTGTCCTTTATTCTTCCGTTCACCGACCCGTTGGACCCCCAAGGCCCACTGGCTTTTGCCCCGCCTAACCCATCCTGTTCGGGCCCCAAGAACCGCTGCCCCTTGTTTCTCTAATATACAATGCTCCCTCGAAGGCCTATATTGTACAATGTGTTGTGCTCTTCTCCCAATCTGATTTTCCTATATACAATATTCTCAACCAGTTCATACTATACAGCGTAGCATGAGTCCCCCTTACACTCTTCCCCCATAGTAGCAAAACACCTTATGAGCAATGATTCTACTTCCCGTGGTTGCAGCTGCCCTAGAGTTCCTTATTCCATAGTGTGGTCCACCATGGACTAGTCCCCTCCCCATAGAGGCTGCGTGCGCTGTACCCAGAGGTGTGGTTGCCATGGGTCGTCAGCCTCGGAGTCATAGCTTATAGACCCTGGTTGGTTAATAGCTTCATTGGATGCAGTTGTTCTATCATGGTTTTCGTTGTTTTTGGACCAGTAGTTGTTGTGTCCAATCCCCGCCCCACTATGGTTGCTTAACACCGGTCCACAGGTCATCATGCAACCAGTGGTAGGGGTCCGTAGGAGTCTCCTCAGTTCGGGGGGTTGCTCTGTGCTTGGACGTCCTCTGGCCTGCTTCCTCCTTTGCATGTATTCTCAACCCCGCTCCTGGTGTGCTCGATTCTCCAAAGGCGCTTGGTGTCGCTTGTAAGTAGCCAGCATCTTCCTCCATGAGGGTGCTTATAGCCTGCATCCCCAATTGTCGCCCCCGTGGTGCTCCCGGCTTGGCCAAAGGGTTCCTCTTCTTCGTCCCACCAAACCGGGTTGTCCAGCCGTTTGAAGTGGATTATGGCGCTTACCATGTGCCACCTCTGGAGTTGGGCAGCTTGTTCATCTTGGGCATTCCTCCAGTGGATGTCCACGTACATCTTTTCCTAGCTGTGCAGCTCCATGATTTCCGTAGGCTTGTGGGGTCATGCTGACGTTAGGTGTCGGGGCGTCAGGGCGGGTGTCGAGCAGTTGGGTGAGGTGGTGGTCAACAACAACATGGTGAATAAGGCCACCGCTAGGCCTATAAATAAGGCGCGGGCCTAGAGCCCCGCCCCCTATTGTTGGGCGCTACCTTGGGAAGTGCGGTGGTCACTCTTATTCCGTTTTTTGTCCTTGCCGCTTGGTCTGATGGGTCAGGTGTGGCAAGTCCTTGGTTAACGTTTTTACCCCTATATTGAAGCGTTCACTCTCACCAATTTAATCCGTCACCTCAGTAGTGTAACGCCTTGCCGTAATCTTCTTCTTGCGCGGCATTTCTTCAAGTCGTTCTACAAAAGCCTTATGGCAATCCGAGCTCGGCTTGCCTCTAGCTGGTCCTTGTACCAGCCGCATCCTCGCAACTCCTTGATGATAGCTATTTCCTCACTCTTCGTGGTTATTTCGATCATGAAAGGATGCGATTCTTCTTTTTCTTCCCTCACGTTTATCAAATCGTTAGAGTCGTCAGGGTTTCAGTCTATCTCTATAATTCTTCTTACTCCACCCTCATAGTTGGTGCAACAAGTCTTCAAGTCGTCAAGGTCGTCAAGGGTATCCTAGCAAGGAGCGTGGCCCTCCAGCTCCTCAATATTGTTCGTTTGAAGCAGTTGACAGCCACAGGTGTTGCCTTCCTCTTTAGTTCCCTCTCCAACTGCTTTGGAGTACAACTCCTTGCTTCTCACATCGTACGGCTCGAGTGGGTTGACATCCCAATCATCAGGTGTCAGTTCCAATGGCTCGTTCGTCATTGTAGGCTTGTGCAACTCGCCACAATCTTTCTCTTCTCCACAACTCGAGTACTCCATGCTTATAGCCAGTTCACAACTGGTGCAAGGTCCTGGTTCCTTGAGGCATCCTTGGCTGGTTCCCTAACTGGTAGCCAAGCCGCATTGATTCTCCTATTGTGGGGCATGATATAGGGTTGTTGTTGTCATTGGTCATATGATGTCACGGCTTATCGTCACCTTGTGTGAGATCGAGTCGATCTCAAGCTCTACCTCTTCCAGCCACGGAACTCCCAATATGAGGTTGAAGGTTCCCATTGGTATTTCTACTATAGTTATAGGCATTTCACAGCTTCCCATGATGAGCCTCAACATGTGATGTCTCACAACATCCCCGACTTTGGTCCCATCCACAAGGGTGACGTCCAGGTCATGGGTCGTTACACGGCACCTTTGCTTGCATTCTTCTGATCATATGCCCTTTGCCACAAAGTTTCCCATAGCTCTAGAATCCACCAGAGCTTGGACGATGCAGCCTTCCAACTTTCCAAAGTAGCATGGCAACTTCTTGGTGCCCACACGTACCTCCCACATATTGCCGCAATACGTTTTGGACTCATCTTCTGGTCGGTCTTGGTGACTCTCAATGTTGGTCACGCTATGATGTCTGACATCTCGACTGGCTGTGCTGCGTTCTCCTAGCCTTGGTTTCATCACGCATTCCTTCGCAAAGTGCCCATATCCCCTGCATCGATGGTACTATACTCTAGCGGGTCTTGCTCCTTTCAAATTGTCCACCTCCATTGGCGTTGGCCCAACACGTGGCACCGGTCGGGGTAGGTTCCGTAAGGGTGGTCCTGTGAGTTGGTGTCTTGAGGCCCCATTCGCTTTGTATAGGATGTCATCCGCCTTTAGCGCATGACTCATTGTTTGTTGGAGGTATGGGAAGTTGGCTCTCTTCACATTGAGTCTTAATACTAGTTTCAACCCCCGCTTATATCTGTCCAGGCATTCGTCGTCACTGATTCCCTTGATGCGTGTCGTTAGGTCCACAAACTTTGCCATATAGTCCTCGACGCTTGTGCACTGGCTCAATCTTACCAGCTTGTCTCCGGCTTTATGTTGGTTGTTGGCTGCCCCAAACTGGCTTTTTGGATGTCTATAAAGTCTCTCCAGGTTTGGATGGCTCTTTCTCTGTGCATCTCAATCAGGTTCTGCCACCAGGGTGGGGCTGACCCTCGAAGCAACCCAACAGCGAATTCCATATTGTACACCTCATTGTGTACATTCATCAGATGCAGGTATTGTTTGATTTGGAATGCCCATTGCGTGAACGTTCCCTGTCGTGCTCCCTCGTATATTGGTGGCTTTGGTTGTCTGAGTGTGGGCAAGTTGGGTTTTTCCCTAGCATTGCGAGTCCCAACTCTATTCAGCGTTGCAACTGCAGCTATGGCCTCCTCAAGTTGGCTCTGCATGCACTGGTGGGCCTCATTTTGTTGCGTTTTGAAATGTCTTGCCAGTTGGTTCCACCTGCTTTCCAGCGCCTGCTCAATGGCCGCTTGCAGCTGGTCGGGCGAGGTTCCAGCTTGGCTGGGCGATGGGCTTCAGACGCTTCTGGTCTGGCTCATCTTGTTTGGCTCCCTGTTGCCTCTTCCTTAAGCATAGTTTTTGGTTGATGTCTTTTTGATGTCCTTGTTCCACTGACATACCTGATGTACAGCTCTTCCTTCAACTTGCCCTCGGGGCTGGTCATGCGGTTGACGTCTTCCTGATGTCCAGCCTTCAACGCCCTCGGGGCAGTTTCTCAGCCAGTGTTCTCTGGCACCCTACAGCTTCCTACCCTCAACTTCGCCCTCGGGGTAGGCCGCACAACTTATGCCCTCTGGCACCCTGCGATTCTTGCCCTCGAGGCCGGCCACATTGCTGACGCTCTCCTTGCGTCCAACAGTTTTCATGCTCAACTCCTTGGAGCTCCAGACACAGCTGACGTCTTTGTGACGTCCTGCTGCTTGACTTCATGGGTCGCACTCTTCCGTCCCGTTCCTTGGGGAACCGCCGCCTCCCAGTCATGGGTCAGGGCTCCTCGAAGTGCTGTTTCGTCACCGGCAGCTTCGTTGGCTCCAAAACCAATTGTAAGTGGCGAGACCGCTTTTCGGCCAGATGAGAAATGGCCCATTGAGCCCCGTTTGACTTGGGGATCGGTCTGGTCGGAACTTGAGCCACAAACTAGTCTGGCGTGGCTGTATTTATACCCGCCTCCCAAGACATCCCAAAGGTCATGCCAGAAACAAGGTGAGTCATCCTATTTCTAGCATACACGCTAGGTTTCAATTCAAAACTTTTTGTCCTTTGTTCTTCCGTTCACCAACCCGTTGGTCCCCTATGACCCGCTAGCCTTTGTCCCATTTAACTCGCCCTGTTCAGGCCCCAAGAACCGCTGCCCCTTGTCTCTCTAATATACAACGCTCCCTCGAAGGCCTATATTGTACAATGTGTTGTGCTTTTCTCCCAAGGTGATTTTCCTATTATGCAATGTTCTCAACCAGTTCATAATGTACAATGTAGCATGAGTCCCCCTTGCAATACGGGTCCTTATGGACCTCACTGCATGGCGCAAGGCGCAGGCTTATGGTACGGACCCACACTACCAGCTTTGCCTATTCAACATGCCTATCTATATAAGAGCTTTTGTAGTGGCCTACAAGGATATGCCAAGGACATTCCCTTGGCAGAGAGTACATATTGACATTGCCATGGGTGAACATATGCCTAAGAGGATGGTATCAAAATTGTTAGTCTACAGGCCTAGGCAATGCCGTGAGGAGTGCGCACCTTGGCTATGCAACACGCTAGTAGTGATGGCTCAACCTGTCCCAAACAAGACGCTTAGAGGTGCCAATGGCGAATGGAGGACACATGAGTTCCTGCCCATGGGGATGTTCAACACTCTCAATGATATGTACCAGTACTACTGCAACCACGTTCTGGCCTAGCCGGACCACAATAGTGTGGTGAGGCGCCCGGCTTCCTTCCAAATATTTTGACATGTGTGGCTTGCCAACTACTTCAAGATGACATTGCGTTTCCATTGACAATGGCACTGTGCCACCCATTGGCAGCACTTCAGTATGACATCCATTGCCATTTTTCATATTATTGCCTGTGTGTTCTAGCTACCATGCCACATTGTCCACCATGCACTATTCATCCCAATGGCCTTCTTTCCTTCACCAACACCGCATTGTTCACATCCCACATGGGTTTCGCCATTTTGGTGGCCAAGGCCCGAGGGCAGGTGTGCAATCACATATGTAACTGGGGGACACCTCCATTTGTTTTTATTGCCATGGCACTTCTGTGTAATGTTGCACTCCCCCTAGGCACATGGCTGGCATCCACCTAGTTGGAATGTCTCTTGCAGATTTGTCTATACAAGCACCAACTATTCAGCAAATGTGAACAGTGCATCATGTTCAAATAGCTCAAGAGCTTGGTTAGTAACGACAATCCTACAACTCTCCAGGATATTGAGCGCAGAAAACAACAACATATAATATATGTGGGATAGGCTTGCAATAGGATGTTGGACAGGATGGAGTATGTGGAGAGTCATTGGGATGTTGTTCTCATAATTAACATCCATGGGATGGACCAGACCAAGACCAACATCCCTGATGAGCCCCTCAACGACAAAGGAGGGTGCGTTGGTGCCCCACTAGCTATTAGGCTCATGGGTGCCATCGCTTGTAGATGGGCCTGCTACAGATTCTGTTACCTACCCTAGTGGTCACCCATTTCCAATGTTACGCTGATAGCATTGTCAAAAATCATCCAGAACGCTGCTCTAGATGGAAAATACCGTGGGCTAGAGGCCCCCTTTCTGCCCCCTTGCCTTGTTATCTAAATAGATAGTACATCAAAGGATAACAAAAACCATTACTTGCTCACCTTGGTTGGCATGCTCTTAGATGAGGGTTACTTCCAAGAAATCGTAGTGCACTTCCTCCCCGTGGGCCACACCCACAACGAAATAGATTAGTCTTTTATTTTGATCTCCAAAGTTGTGGTGAGGGAGGGTGCACTAGACCTGGGAGACCTCATGGATGTGTCGGGGTGTGTGTAGAGCCAGTTGGACTACGTTGGGGTGGAGCAGAAAGTGCACATAACTCTACAGGTCATCACTGACCACCGCCAGACTTTTTGTCACAAGGCCCCATCCAGGAGGATGGATGGAGTGGCAGAGGGGACCGCAGCTCCTACCCGCATGACGAGCCTAGGAACATGCACAAATTCCATGGCCTGGGAACCAAACGATAAGAGGATGATGATGAAGAGGTTGCCAGAGGGTGATATCAAAGCGCATTGAGGGAGAGTTCAGTTGCACTACAATGCAACATGCGCTTGTTGTCTCCCTTACCCTCTCTATGCAGGTGCATGACCATGCACCTACACAGCACTGGCAACCACCCACTTTGCTGCCGTGATCCGCTACCCCCATCCGCATTCCATGCGATGCACCTTCCCATTGTTGGGGTGCCACCACGCTGCACTCGCCCACCTACCATTGGTCACACGCACCCACGGAGGTGGCTGTTCTATGCGGGTGGGGGCATTATTTCTTGATTGGCGGGCAAATGCTACTTGCCTTGGTTTGACTATGCTCCCGTCATCCTAGCCAGTGGGTGCGTTGCATTGTGCCTCCTCCTCATCCGCCCTTTTATCCATTCCTCATTGCCATCAAAGGTGGGCCCAGCCAAATGGGGTTGGAACGGGAATGGGGACGGTGTCCGTTCCCGTCCCAAGAATGGACCCGTTCCCATTCCCATCCCAGTCCGTCCCAGTCCGTTCTAGTCTGTTTCTAGGCCGTTCCCCAGGAACGGATTTGGATTGGATTTGGGTCAGACAGGAACGGGGTTAGAACAGGTCTATTTCTGTTATAGAATAGACTCCATTCTAACAAGACCGGACAACAAAGCATGGCAAGGGCTTGCAACGGCTGGGCATTGCCAACGATCAAAGCCAATTGTTGTTGGGCTACCACACGCCATGGCAAGGGGAGCTGCCAAAACGATGGACGCTTCTTGCAAACAATCTTCCCACCATCAGGGGCACCTCCAGCAGCGATTGATGACCCAAGCATGGACCAAGGTGTGTGCCCATATAACGACGAAAGGGGCACCAACATGCCTCGGTCATATTGATAACTTTTTGGTGGCTAGCTTGCCACACGGCTGCCTCCCATCGTGTCTAATTCAAAAAAGGAGCGGGCAAAACATTGCCCACTCGCAGCAATTTTAAGGGCAAGGTGTTGTGGGGCCCTTCCAATGGCCCCGCTGGTCCCCTTTTTCTTACGCGCATCCCACTTTATTTGCCTGCACCCGGTTGGGCCGATGGCCCCTCCGCCAAACCCGGCGGGCGTAATTGGGGTGCTCGCTCGTTCTTTGCGCGGTGGGCCCTCTTGCACTCTGGGATCGGGCAATCTTGCTATTCGAAGACGGCGGGTTGCAAGGCAGCTTGCTCCCCGGGCTGCGAGGCCCATGCAGAGTGTGGCAGTGAGCCAAAATGGGTAACAGAGCAGGGAGCAACGCACCCCCGCATACGTACTAGTGGTCGACCACATTCTGGTCTGGCCACCCATCACACAGACACCACACAATGTACATCAGCATGTCACGACTGTATCGCCTGGCATACCCCCGTATCGGACCCACTATCAATACATCACAGCCCAGTCTACCCCCACGGTCTTTTCCTTAAGTACAGGGACTTCCCTAGGCTATACCTTACTCCATACTTGGAGGATTTAGACAAGTAAAGAGCCTACGAGTATCTAGAGATCACAAAGAATCCAAATAATGGGTCTAATCCCACAGATGACTAACCAACCAAGACTAATGGTTATAATCCTCTCGACCCCCATGTGTTTCCACAACATTGCTTCCCCCTGGGGGGAGTTTTCGCCCTCGAAAACAAGTCTGCAATCAATATCCTCGATCGGCTACCCAATGGTTGACCTAACTGCCAAGCTAGTATCAACTCAGGCATACTCCAATGACCATCTATCCAATCCCTCTGTAGAATTTCGGGATATGTTCCAATGTACAAGAAAATCAACCGACCCTCTTGCTATCGGGACATCTTAAGTATCACTGCAACAGTTGCTCATCTCAAAAATCTCCAAGTCAGGTCTCTCCCATCACTATGTCAGATGTACACTCGTGTTCATCTTGAAAGCAGAAAAGATGAAATAATGCTATGACCTGTGCCCGAATACATCAGGTCAGCATGAGTGCTATCTACCTGTACACTAAGTGTGTTGTCGGTCGACCAGGAGCATCCGACTATCCACCACCTAACAAATCTGATACAAAAATAGAAAACTTATAAGCCAGTTGTCCATCCGGGATTGGTATAGATCTACTGATAATCCTCTCTGTCCTAATCCCTCAGATGAATCTCTCCGAAGTATATTTCTATCTTTGAAACTGCAGTGTACCTTAGTCATTCCATCTCTACATCCACCATGACAAGGTATCCCAATAAAAGATTTCTCGACTCCTCACTGCACTGATCAATCACAGTCCTCTATCTATCTCAGCCCAATGATCAATCGATGAAACATTGGCCTGGCCTCAACTTCTGGTGTCCCATACCACTATCAATCTTACCAACACCAAGTCTCCCATCTCAAGGACTGAAGAAAACTCAACTCCACTCAGATCTAAAGACAATGATATACAGATCATGCACCACTGTACTGATTCAACAAAATCCCAACACCATGAAAACAAAATAAATAGCCATAATTGCTCCCTCAAAAAGAATAAAGGTGTCTGTTAGAGGTGGACACCCAGATCCGGTAATAGCGGACAGAGGTTAATTTCCGTTAATTTTCCGTTAATTAACGGAAAATAACGAAAAAAGACAAAAATTAACCAAAAATTAACGGATTTTTGGATTTTTTGGGGATTTTTGGGTTTTAGTCATACTGATAGTTTATGGAATTCGCTATTAGAGAGTATGTTTGTATTTTATTTATTTATCGTACGTTTCTCCACTTTCCTTAACGAAATTTAACGGACAGCTGATAAAAATAAACGAACCGGATTAAACGGACCGGATGGCACCTTTAAGTGACCACCTCTAGTGTCTGTAGCTCGTTTTTGTTTTTACCTTTCTCCCGAATCTAGAGCTCATAAAAGAATGACAGATTACATCAACAAATTTTATCCACTTCCTTCCCGTCTGTGCTCTCAGCCGGGATAGTCTCACTATAGGATGTTATAAAAACTATCCAGTATCCTCAAAAAAATTTCTCAATCAGACATTTTGCGCTATTGTCCGATTGTCTTCCGGTCTGGGCCCAGCCAAATGTGGCCATGATTGTTAACATGGGAGCAAATATGAGCCTCCTCATGTCACAACCATCAATCTCAATATCAACCATCAGCCAAAACGTCCGACCGTCATCAAAGCAATCTCCTTTAATCCAACTCAATATGCCTCAATTTCGATACAGGTACAATCTCAACCGCTGACTGCAATCGAGAAAAGACTCCTCGAGTGTGATCAAGTGGCCTCAACCTCAATAACCAACCACATCACAGAGTGCCACTGATTTAATATACGTCATCATCCCTGGATTCCAATACAATTGTCAATACAACAAAATGTACTTTGGGCGCTCTCGGTCGATCTCCTATTATGGGCCCGGAGGAAATGCGATCAATGCGCTGGGCGCCCCCATTTTTAATGACCGGGGGATGGGCACTTCCTCTTACGAATACATAGCGACCGCCAATCACCTCTATATCCAAGAATGTGTATATGACCAATACCCTCCAATACCATCATACACTCAAGTAATCATCAGCCCACAGTACACACCTGTGGTGTAAACTACAGGGGGTAGTTAATGTTTCTCTATATAGGAGCTGGGAAGTGGAATGTACAGTGATTATGGTATCTCAGGTGAAAGTAGACTCTGTTTGGAGTCCATAGGTTTTTGAACCACCCTAATTGGCTTAGCGGTTGAGGAGATATGGTTAGTTGAATATCTAGTACTTTAGGGCCCTCTCCTGGACCGTATTGGGGGATGAGATACTATCGCTGGACATGATGCGATACAGTGCGCTGCATTGTCACGTGACACGCGCTGGTGGCCGCCCCAAAAGGGTGACCGCCAGACGCAGTACTGTAACCGTTGTTTCCCCTGTCTCGCGCCTCCCAGCGGCTGCACCCGCGAGCCGCACGGCGCCGCGCACCCACCGCGCGCACAGCCGCCCCGCGCCCGGCCATCCCTGCGGCCTGGGCCCACGCTGCGTACCCGAAGACACGAGCGCCCCGGAAAGCCGCCGGCAATCCAGCGGAGGAGGCCCCGCGGCCTCATTGGGCGCCTCGGCGGGCGCCATCACCCGCATCGAACCGAAAACCACGCCAGGTGGTTTCGGAGCCGGCGGGTGCGGACGGCGGAAGCGCGCCACGCGGCGCGAGAGCAAAAGGGGGGCCCCATCCCGTCGGAGGGGGGCTCCCATCCGGGAGATCGGAGGAAGATCGGCCGGCCAGGCACCCCGCGAGGGGCCTGAATCGGCCAGGAAGGAGTCCGCGCGCCAGGCCCCGTGGGGGGAGGCGCATGTTTTTGCTGTTTGTGCGAAAGATCCGGTTGTGCGCGGGGGGGAGCATTACCCCGCGAGATCGCCGCGGTTGGCGGCGGGGGGCGGTGCATTGCCGCGCATCCCGCGAGCTGTGACCGGCGGGGTGAAGCGCGGACCGGGGGCGACCGGCCCCGACGGCGGGGAGGCGCAATCGGCCGTGGAGGCCGTTGGATCCGGCGGCGGGGAGCGCCAGGACCCCGGAGGGGGCGGTGCAGGAACGAGCGGCGGCCCGACCCCGACGCGGACTGCGCAGGGGGTGACTGGACCCTGCCACCGCGTGACGTGACCGCGGGAAGCGGCGGGAAGCGACCCGCGCTGTGTACTGCCGACCAGGGGGACGCGGAATAGCGGCCCGGTGGACGGGGGGCGGCGAGTAGCGACCCCTGGGTGCCGGGGGTGTGGAATAGCGACCCCTGGAGGGTCCTGTGGCCGGGGGGGCTGTGCAATAGCAACCCCTGGAGGGGGCCCTGACTGGGGGGCTGCCCAATAGCGACCCCTGCGTGTGAGTGGGCAGTACTGTGCAGTGTTTGGACCATGGTGGAGCGGAGTTGCGACCCGGCAGGCGAACGGCAGCTTCCTTGGAGATGTTGAGTGGGTACCCTTGACCCTCTCAACAGGTGGACAGCAGACAACAACCGACTGCAACATCCTTGGAGCAGCTGAGGAGGTACTCTTGACCTTCTCAGCAGGTGGACAGCAGCCAGCAGCGGACGACTTTTTCCTTGGAGCAGCTGAGGGGGTACTCTTGACCCTCTCAGCAGGTGGAGAGCAGCTTCGTGGAGTCTGGAGCTACCCCTACAGTCGCCCACGACGTATTGTGGAGTACGACAGCTCCCCAAGAGGCTCAGTAGGGTGCCTAAACACCAGAGCCTGATCTACAGAGGCCAGTAGGGTGCCAGTGCACCAGGCCCAGGGCCCTCCGAGTGGGCCAGTGATAGTTTGGGGGCCGTCCCACTCCGTTAGGGCAATTGGCCAGGAGGTCGGGGGGCGAAGGGCTGAAAGTCACGGATTGTACCTGACCAGCCTAGACAACTGTGAAGGGTTACAGGCCCACCTGGTGGCAACAGTACCTTATCCAGAAAAAAGGCTGACCCCAGGTTGAAGCCGGCGGCCGCCCCACAGTTGTTAGGGGGGTGCAAGTAGAAGTGGGTAGATGGGACACGGACCGGCTTGCACCTTACATAGCCCCCCAGGCGGCGGTCAGAGGGGGAGCTCTTGGTGCCTATCGCTCGCGACACAGGACGGTAGAAGAGCGGCCTATAGTGCTGCGCAGACACTTCTACTATTCCTAGCCTAGACCATTGCCCCCAAGCTGCCATCCGGGCGAGGTGTGGCGGAGGGGCTTCGAGCGGGTCGGGACGTGAGGCAGTTGTATGGCCGTTCCCCGGAAGTCCTCCCCAGGCAAGGGGGATAGGAAAGGTTCAATTTCTGATCAACTGGTGGCATTCCCGGGGGTGTGGCAGGGAAGCCTCTCTTTAGAGGGGTGAGTAAAGTACTCTTTGAGTATTCTTAAATTCCCTGTTGCTAACCTAGGAAGAAACTGGTTGTAAAGAGCGGTTCTGGAACTATTGTGGTGAAGCCACTTGGCACCTTGTTGGTTGGGGAAGTATAGTACCCACTGACTTGGATACATCTTTTGGTGGATCCTAGGGCTTACTCTGAGCGATGTAGAGACTACGTACCAGGATAGCCCTGGTATTGGAGGCTTCCAAAAAGCCTTTGACTACGGTCTACACTCAGTCTATTCAGTTCAGTCAGCACTATCAGTCTTCAGTCATCATCATCATTCTTTCAGCTGTTCAGTTGTATTTTGCTGGGATTATTGGGGATTCATCCTGCATTCATTATTTCATTTTGCATTCTGCTATTTTTGCGTGAGTGAGCAGCTATGGCGGATATATGGGATCCATTGGCATTTTTGTGGTCGGAGATGGAGGAGGCCATGGGTCCTGATGTTGTTCTCTCCGTGTCTCGCCCTGCAGCAGTGACTTGTACTGTATCCGTATCCGAGGCAGCTGATGATGCACAGCTACGGCCTCAGTCCCCTCTGTATGCTGGTATTTCATCCATGGAGCAGCATGTAGATCGTATTATACCGGGGACAGGAGCATGTACGAGTAGACAGCCGTACTCGCCACATACGTGGAGTCAGTGGAAGTTCACTCAGCCGCACAGACATACGCTGCCTGACCACACAGCCTCGCCTTACGCGGGTCATCTTAGACCGCGTAAGCCCCCAGTATTCACGGGAGAGCGAGGGCAGGACTTTGTGTCCTGGCTCAGAACAGTAGAGGACTACTTGGATAACGTTCCTTGTTCTGAGCAGCAGGCGATCGTCTTCATCATTTTATTATTGGCGGGTACAGCTAGAGATTGGTGGGACACGGAGTGTATCTCGCGTAGAGAGGAGAGGCCAAAGACACTTGAGGAGTTGAAGGGGTTGTTGAGGGCGCGTTTTGAGTCCCCTATTCATGAGAGTCGCGCCAGAACCAAACTCCTCAAGTTATCACAGAAGAAGGGGGAAGATGCGTGCACATACATGGCACGAACCAGATCCATATGGCACCGGGTACCAGGAATACACGAGCAGACGGTTCTGCACATGTGGATCTCCGGGTTGAGGGAGCCTTATCGTTTTGAGGCTATGAAGACCGCCCCGAAGACTCTAGCCGAAGCGGAATTACTGGTCGCATGCATGGAAGATGTGCTCAGTGGCAAGGCTGAGAGTGGCCAGCAAAATAAAAGGAACAAACGAGGCAAACATGCAGGAAATACCAGCAAAATCTTGAGAACACCACCGAAAGCTCAAAATAGAAGGAGATGTTCCCAGAGATCTCATAGCGGGCATGGGCATGCTGGACAACCTCGCCCCTCTCTACCGACTGACCCATGTTTCCACCCGGGGAATCAGTCTAGAGAGTCTGGACAGCGTGGACGAGGGAGGATTCAGAGGAAGCCCAAGGTGGTTGTGATGGCCACCAGCAAACAATTAAGGACAATGGCCGATCAGATGGATTGGGAGGCGGAACAGCAATCCGCCGTGTCGGATGGACGTTTCCCCGCAGCATTGGCAGGGAGACTGACTGGTCTTCGCTCTGGCCAGTCAGGAAAGCGTCCGGGACGTCTGGTCTAGTCTTGCCAGAGAGGATGGACCATCTGTGCTGTGTTTCCCAGCAAGTGGCAGCAAAGGCGCCAAAAGAGGTCGAGGAAGTGGAGGCGCAGGGTGGAAAGAAGGCGACGTCGCCGTACACGCCAAGCTGAGGAAAACAATGCTTCCAAGGGGCAAGATGGGGCGCCTGAAAAGGTGCAGGAATCCCTATCAGAATTGGTGGGGGTCCCCAAGTGCCTGGTTGAGAGGACGGAAGCATCTGTGGATCCCACTGCTGCAAGGAAGTCAAACTCGGGGACCACAGGCAAGGATCACCTGCTCCTTGTCCTGAGAGCGGTGATAAACGAGACACGTGTGTCAGCATTGGTGGATTCGGGTGCCACTCGGTCATTTGTGAGTGAGCACTTGCAAACCCGACCACCATTATCTTTC
>CAJHUC010002074.1:0-33344 GCA_905146915.1 Ostreobium quekettii
GAACCCTCACTTGGTGAGTGTATTACCACTACACTTGCTGAACTGTATTTTGCTGTCGTCTTTGGCGGCTGTGGCTGTGTGTGTTTGTGGGTGGGTAGGGTGCTGCACCATTCTGGCATAGCCACCTCGTTGGTGGCAGTACCCGCCGTCACCTGGCTGGGGAAACCTTGGCAGTTGGTTCCTTCCATGTGGCCATGCACTGCACAGGGTGCACCACTTGTCGCTGCAATACCCATCGTCTTTGCTTACATACCACCAACATTATCTGGCACTACCCGCCGTCACCTGGCTGGGGAAGTCTTACCACTTTGTTACTTTTATTTGGCTGCACACTGTACAGGGTATGCTGTATGTCCCTGCAGAACCCATCGCCTGTTTTTCCTTATGTGGCATCACCATTTTGTGGCAGTACCCGCCGTCACCTGGCTGGGGAAACCAAGAGAAGAGAAGAGATGACGGCATTGGTGAGTTGAGGTCTGATTTGTGGCCTTTGCCTTTGTGAATGTCTGCATCCAACTGTTGATAGTTTTTGCTTGTGTGAATAACAGCATGCATATGACTTCTGCATTTGAGGCACGTGGTGAAGGCGCCCGAAGTCCAATCCTCGGGCTCATCATCCCAAGAGGCTGCAGCACAGGCTGTGCAGCAGAGCTGGCTTGACGCGGCATCCCCCCCACCTAAGGGACCACTACGTTTCCGACGATCAAAGAGGAGAAGACGGGCCCCATCCTCCCCACAGCATATGGACCCCATCGAGGCCGAAGTCGAAAGGTGGTTTGAATTGAAATGGACACCAGCATGTGAGTATCAAAAGAAATGGAGGGCAGGGGATTGGTGGCGAGAGAATCATACCAGCTTCCCCTTGGTGGCCAGGCTTGCACGTCGAATACTAGCAACACAGGTGAGTGGTTGAGTACAACTGGCTGTGCATACATGCCACAGTGCCCTTATGAAGTTCACAGGCTGAGAAGTACTGAGTATTTTTTGGTTGTGTTGCAGGCCTCCAGCGCCAGTAGTGAACGATCTTTTTCCAAGGCCGGTCTAATAGTTCGGGCCAAGCGCATGGTTCTCAAGCCCGAGAACGTGGATCATTTAAGCTTGCTAGGGTGGCAGATGGCAGAGAGTGGATGGTCGCAGCAGAAGCTAGCGCATCGACGCACGAAGGGGGGGAAGGGAGGGAAGGGAGGGAAGGGAGGGAAGTAGTGACTTTGGATTCCAAAGTTTGGATCACCGGTGACCACCCTCGTTGCCCCGGCATGGAAACTGTGGAGTACCGCCACAGCAAGGGTGCGGTTACCATAGAGATAGAAGATAAGATATCATGACTTGTAATATTCCGTTGTCCTGTGTTGATGTGCACACCTTGAACACACTATGTTGAGTGGTGGATGAACCTTGGGTATCATATAGATAGAAGAAAATTTTATTCAAGAAATGCGTCCCAACAAATACTGCGATTGGTGGATAGACTTTACAGTCGCTGCCCTGGCGTGGAAACTTCTAGAGTACCGCCGCAGTGAGGGTGCAATAGGTAGAGATGGACGATAACAAGTAACGACTCGTATTATTCATTGCCCGTTTTCATGTGTTGAGGTGTTGAACTTCGACGTACTATGTTGGATGGGCTTTACACTCGCTGCCCTGGCGTGGAAACTGTGGAGTACCGCCGCAGCAACCCATCGTTATATGTGATACGTATCACCCATTCCCAAATATGTTGAGTGGCTCAACTGTGTTCAGAGGTGAACCCTCTTTGCCGCCTGCCTCAAGTGATGTGGGTGTTTGTGTGTCCGCGTTTGGTATTGCAACTATGCCGAACCCTTGCTGCAATGGCCGGGAAGACTTGCAATGGGAGTGTAGTGCGCACTGCGTACTATGCAGCAGTACCAGCCGCAGCAAGTGGTGCAGGTTGGCATGCCATACACTGGAACTTTACACACGGCTTGTGTGTTGTTCAGTTCTCCAAAACACTCCATGTATTACAAACCACAGAATACATGACCTGGAAAACGCCCACACACGTTTATGAAGCGTGCAACCAACACAATTCGAGCTGCTGCAAAATGGAAACCCCTGGCAACTTCGCCTTGACCTTGCCGTGGCTGGAAAGCAAGTACCTACGGGACAGAACGGACCAAAATTATGAATCCACGGATGTTTTGTCGCGGACCGGACGCCGCGCCCGCCCTCCGTTAATTTAACGGCAAATAACGGTGAAGAAAAAGTGAGAGCCGGATTCTGCGGACGGCAGTACGGCAAACAGCGGACCGGATGTTACCGGACGAATATCACACTCACTTTTACGAACCGGACGCAACGGAGCGGACGGTACCCGAGTGTGGCCACCTCTAGTCTTGATGTGACAACGATGGACCCACGATCGGGCATCGTGCATGCGGATATGTGTGCGCGCATGCTGTGAATCGTGTAACCGTTCTGGCCCACTGTCTGGTCTCTCCGCGACCAGCGAGCCACCGACTGGCTGCGCCGCCACCTCTCGCCGACAGCGGGCCCCGGGGATCGATCCCCGTCGAGCATTGGGCCCACCGCGCGACCACAGGAGCGACTGCCCCGGATACGCCCACCGTCCAAGGTGGAGAGGGCTGGCTGACCTCCAACAGCCGAACTGCAGGGCAGGGCGACCCCAACGCCTCCGGAAACCAGCGGCTGCTGACGGGGCCGCAACACAAACTATGCAATGCTTCAATAAACGCAGTGCTTTCCCCCTGATATATATTGGTGGAAACTCCATGCAGAGTGTGGGTGCCGACTCAGAATTTAACAGCTAGGGCAATTTCTAAATACTGAAATTTATGGGTTATCGGCAAATTCATATGTTTTGGCCTGCCTAGCCGTGTACCAGGATGGCACGATGCAAAGATTTCGCAGTTTGCACACAAGCAAGTGGGCGTCTTTGAAATGGCATTCTGACCCTTGTGTGCAAATTTAAGCATTCAGGGAAGAAGGTGAGCCCAGGCAGTTGGATAGCAAAGAATCTGTCCAAAAGACACAGAAAAAACTGCCGGCCAATACCCAAATGTGATCGAGGCTGGCCCAGGAAATGTAAACGGGTAAATGGGGGCGGTGGTCGGGTAATCAGAAAGCAATAAAAGAAGGAATCTGCTGAGCCTGTACAGCAATACGAAAAATTGGAAATTATACTTCATAAAGTATGTGTAGCAGCGCAAGCAAATTTGTTTAACAAAATTACATTGGTGGTGACAGGCACCTAATCTTTTCAAGGCACGGACCAAGTACAAACCAAGTATTTATGGTTGTTTTGAGAGTGTGCAGTTGGGGCACTGCAACTTGTTTGGCGCTGACATCATGAATGGAACACTGCATTTCTTTTGCTGTCAAAACGAAGCTAGTGTAGTTCTCTGTGACGTGAAAAGCGAAGGAGATTAGAGCAGTCACCATGTCGATATCGATATACAAACATCGATTTACGTATGGCCACCAAGTGTACCAAAACCCAACTTAAACTGGAGGATTCATCGGTTTGTCTTCGTTTCCTTATCCATTTTGTGCAGTGGTCTTGTCATTGTTCATGACCCAGTGAAAGTTGTGATTTTTGCTGCAGCAATTGTACTTTTCCTTTGTCAGTCAATAACTCATCGATATGTTGGGCATTGTGTGGCGATCTGTGTGAATTTAGGGCACCCTTTCGCTGCTGATATCGTCATGGCACACAGGGTCTCATTGGCCGAGGAATGACCGTGCGGCTGATGGCTACCAATGTTGCTCTCTCCGGCCCCGTGACCTTTTCGTTGAAGCCCGCGCCACATTAGTTTGATCCGCCCTTGCACAGGCGCGCGTTTCCAATGTCGTCATCCACTTTTGACGGCACTCCAGGCGAAGGCCTCGCCCCTTCTGCAGACGGGTCGTTCCCGTATGCCAAGCGGCAGAAAAGCAGGCGGGCCGCAGAAGCCCACCAGGCAGCCGTCCTTGGGCGGTGGAGGCTGCTGCCTGCCTTGTCCACAAGCCCCGAGGTACAGCTTCTGCCCATCCACGTGCCGTGACGTCGATCCCAAATCATCCCCACGGGGCGCCACGGTGTGCGGACGCGGACCGTATGGCGGGTGATGGCCGACGTGGAGCGCCGAATCTGGGGGCTTCGCGAAGCATTGGTGGGGATTTAAGACAATCCCCCCCCGCTGGGCGGCACGTGGAGGTCCGCCGCGCGAGTCGCTCTGGAGCCAGGCAACTCGAGGCTTTTGCACTTTTGTGGTCGAGGTGTGGCGCGGTCGGGATTCGCCGCGGACAGGACTTCAGGGCCCGCGTCCAGCGGCTGGAGCGAGTGGCGCTCGCGTTCCTTGCTCTTCCAGCGGAGCCCGTCGGCTGCCGTCCGCACTGAAGGGTCGCCATGGAGGACCGCGACATCAACCCCTTGATTGTGGCCAGCGTGCCGTTCTTCGCGGGCCTTTTGGCCCTGCTTATGACGGCCTTCCTGTGCTTCCGGGTCAGGACCGCGTCCAGCGGCAGCGGCATGCAGGCCACGATTTCTCAGCAGATTAGGCACGGTGCCAGGGCGTTCCTGAGGACGGAGTACCTCTTCTTGCTGCCCTTCGTCGCGGGGATGGCGGCCTTCATTGTGGGGGTGCTGGAGGGGCAGGACGACCCCCCGCCGAAGGAGTTCCGATTCGCAAACCCGGATGAAGGCATCGCGACCGGGTACGAGGCCTTCGACCAGAAGGGCGGGTGGCAGTCTATGGTGTGCTTCCTGGTGGGGACCGCGCTATCTGCCGCTGCGGGCTGGGCGGGAATGGAAGTCGCCACCATCGCGAACGTCAAGACGATGGAAGCCGCGAAGAAGGGCCTGAATCCGGCGCTCAAAATCGCGTTCGCGGGGGGCGCCGTGATGGGCTTCACGGTGGTGTGCTTCGGCATCCTGGGCGTGACGGTTCTGCTGGTGCTTTTCTCGCTGACCCGGGAGGGCCCCTTCTCCGTGGACGACGGGGAGGCGGCGGAGAGGTGGGAGGCCAACATGCGCGAGGCCATCCGATTCCTCAGCGGCTTCGGGTTCGGGGCTTCGTCCATCGCGCTGTTCGCCCGCGTCGCCGGGGGCATCTACACCAAGGCCGCTGACGTGGGGGCCGACCTCGTTGGCAAAGTACAGGCGGACATCCCGGAAGACGACCCCCGGAATCCGGCCACCATAGCGGATAACGTCGGCGACAATGTGGGCGACGTCGCGGGAATGGGCGCAGACCTCTTCGAGTCCTTCGTGGGCTCCCTCATCGCCGCGGCCGCGCTCGCCAACAGCAACGCGCAGATCGCCTACCCCTTCTGGGTGGCCGGCTTCGGCGTGCTGGCGTCTGTCGTGGGCTTCTTCTTCGTGCGGACTGGCCCGAATGCCACGCAGAAGCAGCTGCTGTGGGCGCTGCACTCCGGGGTGTATTCCGCATCCCTGCTGGTGGTGGGCTTCTCCGCCCTCGCGGCGTGGATCCTCTTCCGCGAAAACGACATCCACGACAGCGCCGACAAGTGGAAGATCTTCTCCTGCGTGGTCATAGGCCTGGTGGCAGGCATCCTGGTGGGTGAGTCCACGGAGTTCTTCACGTCGTATGCCTACCGCCCCACGAAGTCCATCGCGGAGGCGGCCACGCTGGGCGGATCGGCGACTGTCGTCATCCAGGGCCTGGGCATTGGCATGCTCAGCACTGTGCCGCCGGTGGTCATCATCACCGCGGCGATCTTGGGCTGTTCTGAGCTACAAGGCGTCTATGGCGTGTCGGTTGCGGCGGTGGGCATGCTCAGCACGCTGGGGGTGACTCTGGCCACGGACGCCTATGGGCCCGTGGCAGACAACGCTGGTGGCATCGCTGAAATGACACCCGGTGTAGGCGAGGAGGTGAGAGACAGGACCGACAAGCTAGATGCTCTTGGAAACACCACGGCGGCTACTGGAAAAGGATTCGCAATCGGCTCTGCAGTCCTCACGGCACTGTCGCTGATGACAGCATTTTCTGAGAACGTGAAGGTTGACGCGGAGGATGTGTTGAACGACATTGCCGAAAGACCCGGGCTGGTCGTCAACCCCAAGCTGGAGCTCAACCTTACAGAACCGGTCGTCTTGTCAGGGGTGATCCTGGGGGCGATGCTGCCATTTCTCTTTGGTGCATTCACTATGTTGAGCGTTCGCAAAGCTGCCGGAAGCATAATTGGCGAAGTCCAGCGGCAGTTTAGAGAAATCGCCGGGCTTTTGGATGGCAGGGATGGCGTTGTTTGTGACTCCTCTCGTTGCGTTGCCCTCTGCACAAGGTCTTCAATCAAAGAGATGCTGTTGCCAGGCATCATTGCTGTTCTGTCGCCTGTTTTGTTGGGCCTTCTGATTGGTGCCAAAGCTTTGGGGGGGATGCTGATTGGGTCGATCAGCAGTGGCTTTGTTCTGGCTGTCATGATGGCCAATGCAGGAGGGGCATGGGACAATGCAAAGAAGCTGGTTGAGATTGAAGATGCCTTTGGAGGCAAGAAGAGCGAGACCCACAAGGCGTGTGTTGTCGGTGACACCATTGGCGACCCGTTCAAGGACACCTCAGGCCCTGCTCTCAACATCCTCATCAAGTTGATGTCCGTCCTTTCACTGTTGCTGGCTCCAATATTCGAGGATGACAAGTGGCACAGGACCTGGTGGTACGGACTGATAGTCATGGCTGTGCTGGTTGTCTTGTGTGGTGTGGTGTACAACTGGGTGTGGAGGGCCACAGCCTCCCCAGTGTCGGTTTCCCAGAGGCCAGGAGTTGCGGATGAAACTGCGATTGGCTTAATCACCAAAGAGACGAACGCAGGTGCTGCTGCTGTTTGATTGGTCACATACAAGGCCTTACCCTGCCATTCACACGTTCCGGAACCCAGGCAGCTTGAGACGCCCAGCAAGCCAGACACAGCCTAGGCGGTGTTAATGACGGTTGACGATGGTTAATGAGGCGGTGTGGATGATTGCTTGTGACTGGACGAAATCCCATGATAAGGCTTTTTATGCTGCTGGCTTGACGTTCAATTTAGGAGTCCTGGGCCTTGGTGCAGTCGCACATTGACAGTGGGCAGACTCCTGTCTGTCTCAGACACCCGGGTGATGCTAATTCCTGTTGCATGCTGAGGTGGTCAAGATTAGGTGGGCACTACGTCGGGGATTTGTTTTCACCAGTGGCAGCAACTGTCCTCGCTCGGAGGCATCGCGTCTGCATTTTTGTGCCCGTGGTGATGTCATTGCTCAAATGCGTTGCAGCATAGGCAGGTGCAAGCCATGGTCCATTGCCGGGCCAAACAAGTGGGGTTAGGGGGTGTCTAGCCTTCATCGACGTAGTGTAGGTGCAAGACACGTGCGAACATCTTGCTACAATGCCCACACTAGACCAGGTGGACTGAACAATCATTGCAGATCGTTGTATGGGGACGGGCCATGATGTCTCAAATGCCACGAAAAGATCCCCATTTTTACGAGAAAGGATGCTTTGCTTTTTGGACACGGACCACTGTGGAGTGATCTTTTTTGGGATGTAAGTGGTGCTGTTGTGCTCGCTGGGCGCAGTTGATCCTCTGCTGCACACAACACTCCAGTGCGGTCCTTTTGGCCACCAAAATGCTGAGCCATCTGCGTGGCTGCGCCTTGTGAAAGCCTACCCCTGGGTCCCTCGAACAAGCAAGGCAAGCGTATGGGTACAACACAGCACCGGTGCTGATCATGGTACCATGATCCCCTGCTTGCTACCGAGCACAAGATACTGTAGTGCAAATTGAGGTGGCACGTCAATGTACTGGTTGATGGAGTGGAGGGTGGGATGGCTCTCGCCAAGCGTCGCCAGGTATTGCGAGGCCGGTTGAACCGCCATCGGCGTTTGGAATGCCTCCAGTATCCCTGCCTGCGATGCGCTTGCTGGCACCAAAAGATGCGACTCCACGAGGGCACGGTGATGCAATAGCGCCACAGGGGCGGCAGGACTGGGCAACTGGCCCTTTGGTGCGGCAATCCTGGCTGGCGTGACCGACGTGGCAGCGATAGCGGGGAGGTCCATTGTTTCACTTCGGCGCAGCGTGGTGCCAGCGCTATTTGCATGTGGCTGCAAGGCACCAAGAGTAAGCGAAATTTGCAGCAAACTGTCCAGCTGCTATGTCGCGACATCACAGGTCGAGCCTGGATTGCGAACGGTCAGAGACGTGACGCTACGAGGCAGCACAGTCGAAATGCGCCTGCTGTGGCGCACACAGGACCCGCACGAGGTGAGCTACCTTTTACTGTCAAGCCCTTCCCTTACGGCATCGTCCAAGCCTTAGGCACCCAACAAATCCTCCGATCCCAAGACCTGAACGTTCTCCCCATTCATTGATGTCATTCTGTGCCTCATAAAGCAACAATTCGGTCCAGCACATACATTGGCACCATGGTTCATAAGACTCACCCACGTCTTATTTGCATCTAAAACTTCATATCTATCGTAGGATTTGTTCGAAACACAAATCCCAAACAAGGTCAGGATGACAAAACGACCCTCCCATTGCGGCGCACCCACGCTCCTGGCTGCTCAACGCCCCCGTGGCCATCCAGAAAGCAAAAGCCATCGGCAAGTCCACAATACTGCATACCCAACAGACCGTCGCCCCCACCCAGACTCCAAAAATACACGAACGCCACGCTCAATGAATTGGCCCTGCACAACCACCGCAGGTTGCTAGTACCACCAGGCTTGGCACTGATAGCAGGACCACTCCTGGCATGGCTCTCAATAACAAATCTCTGCCCAACAGAAGATAGATGTGCCTAAAAATGAAACAAATGCTCTCAGCACGTTGGACGACCCAAATTAAATCTCCTGAATTGCGCTAACAACAAACGCACAGGCACATACGCACCCCACAATACCGTCGCACTATAGTCTTTTTCTATCGTGCGTGTTCCCTTTTTCAAGCTCGAGCTTCCAAGGTCTGCAGCGTCTCCAGCAGACCATATCCGAAACAACGAATTTGCCCAATTCCCAGACAAGCTCCAAGGCCACCCTCAGCTGGCCATGCGTCAGCCAGGATCCTCAGGAACACGCAATTCAAATCCTTGCTAGAATTCAACAAAACCAGATCTTCAGTCATGGTGCTCATTCCTGCGGCCCCTTTTCCCTCGGTACTCGTCCAGGACCGTCTTGTACCCATCAAAGGCCCCTGCTGCAAAAGGGATGCAACATCCCCAATGAATTAAATGAAAAAAAAATTGATCACCAGGGCACACACTCGTGTGATTCCCAGCCACCAGGAAACGCCAAAAACCAGGGTGGTCCAAAAGCTACATCAGCAAGCACGAACTCAGTCCTGTGCGGCTATTGGCTGCCATGCCACACAGCGTCCTGCCCATCGACTGAATTTGCATTGTATTGCAGACGCCCTTTCATCACCACCCGAGATCGTTGTAGAGTATACGCATCCTGCTGAGCTGTATGGCGAATACAACCTTCAATCGTCCCGCAGAGACAGACAGGTATCGGCATCAGCACCACTATACTGTACACAAGCCTCCCTCCGTACACCACACCTGGCTTTCAACAAGATCCCACACTTAAAATCAAATCAGTACCCACCCTCATCCCCCCAATCACCAGCACCAAAAATTTGCCCAGGGCTTCGCCCTTGCAGCCCCACACAGACACCGCATTGCTTTGCCCCTTGCCCTTGTGCAACCCGTTAGTGGCCTGCACTCACGCTGCTGGCCTGCTTGGTGAGTGCAGCATCCCCCACCTCTTGTAAACGAGTTTCGTCACTACCCATGATTGTCAAGCCCTGCTTCTGCCGGTTTTCCTCTGCATCGGCAATCAAGATGGCTTTTCCAGTTCGCTGTCAAGTTCTTCCCACTCCTGTGCCAGTGTCTCCCACACTGCAGGGCTCTGTTTGCCATTACCAACGTCGCTATCGCCTCCCTCTGGCTTCTGAAGATCTTCCAAGCTATCTTCCAGTAGCTCTCCCCCACAATCCACAGCACCACCAAAAAAACCATAACTGAAGGCATTGAATGCCCCTTCTGAGGGCACTTTCAAACCAGCAGTCAGAAGGTCTGCAGCACTGTCGTTCACTGCCGAAATTACTTGTGACGGCACCAACTTTTCTTCATTCTCGAAAACTTCGTCCCAATTTGGTTCCTCTTCCACCTCCTCTTCCCGAGCTGTTTGGTTTGCAATCTCTCTTTGAGCAGAGGACAGGGCCGGGGCGCCCGCACTGGTGGATTCAGCAGCTGCAGACGATTGTAGCATGACAGGCTGGTCTGCAACCTGGCTAGGGGCCTCCCTTTTGTCCCCAATTACCCCACCCACGTTTTCGCTTGCAGTTGGCTGCGCAACAAGGTTGGAAGTGGGCAACACCGAGGTGCCCAGATGCCTTCCCTTGGGCAACTCCATACTCCACGTTGACCCCAGGCTGGCGGCTTGCTTCATCCCAGTCAATTCCGCAGCATATGCTTCCCACACAACCTTCACATCCTCAGCATTGCAGCCCCCAAGGAGCCCTGTCTGCACAGCACTCTCCACCGTGTTCCCCGTCCTTGCCAGCATCTGGCCTAGCGTCTTTAGCGTGCTCACGTCTCTTTCTCTGTGTGTGCTTCCTCCAGCCGCCGTTGGTGCTGTACTGGAAGAAGGAACACCTACAGCAGGTCCACTAGACACAGCAGGAGAAGCACCAGCAGGCCGGCCCAACAAACCAAACTGTGCGGCCAACAGTCGGATCTCTTCAGTTTGTGCATGCGCACTGACAAGTGCATTAACTTGGGCCTGAGTCAAGGTGGATACGTCCAGGGCTGCCATTGGTGCAGATGATGCCGCGCTGTCAGCTGCTTTGAGCTTTTGGGCATCTGATGCCAACCTGAGCTTCGGGGAGCCACCAGCAGTGCTTCCCATTGTCATTCCTGTCTCACAAGATTTGACAGAGTCCAGGGATGCAGCCGATTGCAAGGCTGATGGAGCAGATTGCATCAAACGAAGGCCCCCTGGCGCAATGCCTGGCAACACTCCTTGCTTCTGTTGAACATTTGGTTTTGTCAAGTCTTCCCCCAAAATGGGCAACATCGGTGCACTGGCCATTATCGATGGTGCAAAAAGACCAGCAGTCTGCAGGCCGCCACCTGCCATGGGGCTAGCTTGGGAAGTGATTCCCTGCCCCAACACCCCCAGGTGGCCAAGGTTCCCCACTCCCAATTCAGCTACAGTATTGTTCAGAGCGGGCCCTACGCCATGCCCCAGCCCCACACCCCGAGCAAGCTGCCGCAACTGTGCTCCATTGGTGCCAGCAAGGGACAGCTGGGAGCCCCAAGAGCCCTGCAGCCCATTCTGCAGAACGCCTGCCCCATGTGCCACTCCCTGGGCAAGGCCATTTGCTCCCCAATGCTGCTGCCCCAAGCTTGACAAATCTGCACCAAGCATGTGCCGCTTGGGATTGCTTGCGCCTACTGATGTCCGAGCTGAATAGCACAGAATGGCAGACCACATAACAAATCAGGTTGCAAACATGAAAGCCATGCCTGAGAGCAAGACTGGCAGCGGGAAACCAACAAGCACAAGGAAAATAGGACACTGAAGTCCATTGCTGTCTACGATTCCAGCTTGGCAAAACATCAACACATTCCAGGGCTTTGATAACCTCCAGGTTCATTCCAGACACCAAATGGGTTTCACCTGCGAGGGCTGCTGCATTCCTCATGCTTGCCACTTGTTGTGCTGCTGCTGTTGCTGTGGCTGCTGCTATCATGTTTGCCTGATTCGCTGCGGCAGTTGCATGATTCTGGCCATACGGTGGTGTCTGTTGCACCACTGATGGGACAGCTGGGATCGTTCCTGCACGAAAGAGTGACACACTCTTAGTCACACGACGACCAAAACACAAACCAGGGTTGGAAGTGTGATACAGGCTGACTGGACTTCACCTGCATAGCCTTGCTGCTGCATGTGCGCTGCTGCGAGCTGATTCTGAACAAGCGCCAGAAGTGCAGCCTGCTGGTGCTGCTGGTTGGATGGTGACACAATGCCTTGAGGTGCACTGCCTGTGTAGCGGTCTCTACCCAACACAGGTCCAGCCGCAGAGTTGCCAACCCTTCCCAATCCAAGTTGCGCAGCATGCATCAATCCAGCATTGAGAACAGGAACAGAGGTGGGCGCTCCTCGAACTCCAAGCGCCAGTCTTGCAGGCTTGGGCATGTTGACACCAGGCTGCACAGGCATCCCCTGCACCCTGGGCCCCTGGTACAGTTGTCTTTGCCTGGCTTGGGAGAGGAGGTGTTCGGAGGCGGAGGCCTGGGCAGGGGGATGCCCCCCTGTGGACACCAGGTGCGATGGGTCGCTGCCAGCGCCAGCACGGAGAGCCAGCTGTCCAAGGCGCAGCGCCAGCTCGTCCTGGGCGGCAGGGGCGCTGGCCCACCCGTTGCCTTGTGGAGCCCACGACATTTTCCCTTGTCGACCACAAGACAAACGACCTGAACAAAGGCACAGTCGTGTATCCCGAATGCAGCGCCCAAACTGAAACAGCAGTCTCGGCAACCAAGACACCAAAGCCTGAGCCCACAAAACATATCAAGACATGAATGCTGGGCTGGGCGTCCATGTGGTGAGCTGCCCACCGCAAAAGGTGCCACTGTCGCCAGGAAGAGCCGCAAATGTTGCCTTGCAGAAGGCCCGGCCGCATCGAAGCATAACGCAAGGCAGCCAGCCCATACAGAAACGCGAAGGTTGCGCAAAGACTTGCGTCTGCGGACACTGCCCACATTCAGCAGTGCCTCCGCTGCCATATTCAGAGGGCGGCGCCACCGTCGAACACCCTACCGCTCGGTGTACAAAAAGCAGAGGGACAGTCCCAAATTGCTCAGCCCGCACGTCTTTTCCCATTTTGTGCCAATATCCAACAGGTACCTGGGGCAACAGCCAGAGACGCCAGCCGGCCAAGCGGCGCTGCGCGAAAGGGCCAGTCCGCCGCGTGAGTTGCTGCGAAGGTCGCAAAGTACATCGCGGAGCGAGGTGCGTCGGCCATCTCCTTTCAGGACTTTTCCAAAAGCAGCGATGTCCCCAAAACAAGAGAAACAGCGCGAAGGCCCTGCGAGCGCTGACCCAGGCCAGCACAAACACCTTTCCCAAGCACACCAGACCAAGCCTGTACTCGGACCAGGTGACTGAGGCCACCCCGCTGGGGACAGCACGCCCAATCACCTGCAGGGCAGCCCCATTCCGCGCCAGCCCCGCGCGAAGGCCCGCGCTCTCGCACGAAACCTTACCTCGCTCCCAAGTCAGGCCCTCCCTCGGCTCCTGGGAGAGCGGATAGGGGATAACCTGATCTTGTCGCGGATTCCCCCCGTTTTGTCCGACTCTCTGGAGGCAACGTGGACTTCGACAACTTTCATGCCACGTCATCTGTTCCAGGCTGCGGCCGCAGCGGCAACATGGCCACGGGGTCCAGCGCACAAGCGGAGCATGAAGTGCGCTCACGGCTGCCATGTTGACGACCTTGAGCACCAGCAGGCAGTGCTGCGGGACGGTGTGCTGCAGTGCTGGGGCTGCACCGCGCCCAACGCCGAGTGAGGCCGCAGACTTCGACGTCGCCCCGGCCAGAACAGGGAGGAGGGCGCTTTGCCATTTCGCTGCGCTGCAGGGCCTGGGCCAGTTGTAAGTTTGGGGCGGGCCCCTGCACAGGCATACGTCATATCATGCTGGTGTTCCCGCAGGAAAACCAAGATGTCACGCCGACTGGGGGCCGGCATCCTTGTGCCTCCCCAGCAACTTTCCACTGCCAGGCGTAGGCTTGGCCAGCGTTGCGAGCATGGCGAATTTCCAAGGAAGGGATGCAGCATTGCGCGGCAGATTCGCCATTTCACAGGGAAACAAAGTAAACGGGACAGACAATCAAAGCCAACGGGCATGCCACGTTGGAAGAACTGAACAACGGCACAGGCTCCCAACAATACATATCTGCTCAGCACCTGTCCACGAGGCGCGGAACACTGCCGATGTGTTTGGATGTTTGTTCTATACAGCCGCTATCTCCCTGAACCTAAGAATGCTGTTGTGGATATGGGCCTCAACGTGTGTTATTTGGGCAGCTTCCTCCCCTTTCCTGCAAATTGATTGTGGCCTGGGATCTTCAACAGTGCAAAGAAAATTAGTACTGCTGACAAGTCATGTGCAAAGGAATGGGCAGGCGGCAGCAGTTGTGCGCTAGAGCCGCGCTGTGCTCCTCCCGTGCAAAATGACAAATTTCCAATACCAGTGTTGCTTTTGCAGGTTATGGCCTGGCGTTGCTGCCAGCACCTGCTCAGAAGCTATCGATGGCACCTCCACTACTTGTTCTCCATTGTTGAACACTGAACTCCGAGAAGTGACCACTTCACAGTATTCTCTGTCAGTGCCTGCAGACTACCTGGGCTTTGATGGTATTGAAGCCACTGCAACAGGTTGGATAGTGTAGCACAAAATTGCGCTTTCCTTCTTTCCTTCTAGATTTGCTTTCTGCCCTGTGACATGTAATACCCACAAAACAAATGGTCCATGGTGATGCGGAACAAATGGACAGCTTTGCATTGGCGTTCCTGTCCGTTATGGACAACAGCAGTGAGCAGCAAATCTTTGTGTGTGCGATATGCAAGGCCCATGGACCATAGCATTTACAGCAAAACAACGGCTGCTTCCACACTAACCAGTTGGTACAGATGTGGAGAAGGAAACCAGTGCCAACATGTGGACAAGTGTGCCATAGAACCAGTTCCCACCGCACTTGCTGTGTGCCATTTTTACAGTCATGGTTGGTATCATTGGGTCCCATTGCAGCCCACTATATCTCAAAGCACTGTATGTATCCCCTTCCGATATTGCGGATTTCCCACACTTTACAATACATTGAATCTGAAATTGCGATGTGCAAGTAGCGCATGGATATGGTGGCACTCTTCGCTTTGCTGTTGTGAGGACACGAATAGGGCAAAACTAGAGCAAGCACTATTTCATTCTGGCTGCAGCTCCAGGAACTGCTCCCGTTTGCAACCCTTTCGATTGCGAACCAGCAGGCAGGCAGGCAGGCAGACATGAAGCCAGCTTGACTGACTGCAGGTCAGCAGCTGGGGGACAGCAGTCAGCTGTGGGACTCAACTCTGTTGGAGTTGCAGCACATGAGACATGGGCCCCTCCTCAATTCCGTTGCTATTTATGGCCTATCCCAACTCACCAACCATTCATCACCAGCAGCAAATGCGCAACATCCACTGCAAGAGACATACAAGTCCTCACACTGGTGGACAGTGTCACTCCTGTACTGCCCACCACGTTGCAGTGGGTGGTGTGCGCATAGGTATAATTGGATTCGGGGCATTGATCCATTTGGTAGAAGGATATCGCTCTCAGCAGTGTCCTGGGCACCGCACTGATGTAGAATTCTGTGGATGCCAATCTCTGTTCTGTTAGCTAGCCTGAACAGGCTGCTGGAACACATATGTTGCCAAACCTTCTTCACATATGAACTGGTTTGCGTTTGTTGGTTTGCAGCCATTCAAGCATCTTGGTGTCAATGTCAACCCTCATGCAGCCATTCTTTGTCTGGGAGTTTGTTGACAGAACTTTTGCTGTGTTGTTGGCATGAGAAGAAATATTTGTCGATCATGGATATAATGGTTGTTGCATGTTCCTGTGTGAACTACACCGTTCTGTGCACCAGGAACATTGGGGGTAGCTGTATCAACTCCACCACTTCTGCGTTATGGATCTGCTGATGGCAAGGAGAATCTCAGTGTAGTTGTAAGGGATGCTGCCAGCATAAAACCAACGTTCTTCCAGGCAAGTCAACACTATTCATGAAACCCTGATCACGGTGTACATGGAGACTGCATCTGTTTCTGTACTGCTGCTTGTTGATGTCTCTGCACCTGCTTGTTTTATTACCTCTGTGCATTGCAGCATTCTTGCAACGCCTCAGGTTCTGTTCTTTGGGGGTATATATGTCGGCCTATGAATGAACAGCCCAGTGTTAAGAGTTGGATTGGTACCTGTGGCTGAGAAAACAGACAAGGAAATGGAATTTACAGAACTGACAGCATGGTGTTTCTACAGTTTACTGTGGTGCAATGATATTGTGCCGCTTTCTTGTACTCTCCACAATCAAATTTCTGTCAGGAATTGTTGCCCACTCACTTTGTGCTTGTATTTTGTTGCCAATGCATGGTCAATCTATTCTTCAACATCATTGTCCTGAAGTCTGCTCTATTGTCCTCAGCTAAGAATCCACATGCCTTACACCTGTAAGACAGTGTTGGGAGTTGTGTGCATGAACAACTTTTTTTCCCATAGAGTTATTAGATTCTCCTTGCCACCAAGAACTCCTAAGTACTGCCAGCTGGGCAGTCTTGATGAGCACACTATGTAGTGTGCTGAGCATGACTGTTTCAGGAATCTGGCTACAGTTCCCAAGTTTAGTAAGTTGCTTTTGGCCTGCTCAGGGTTAATTCATGCAAAAGAGTTGGCAGGTGCTGATTGTGTGCGGTTTTGTGGGGTTGCAGATCACTGACATCACTCAGTACGGTGGTCTTGCGGATGTTGCCAAGCTGGTGCTGCCAAAGAACAGCAGATTTCTTTCAGCTGAGTCGATCACTCTGCCGCAACCACCATATGACACGGGTACCATAAGGGGTGTTATTGAGCTCCCAGACATACACCTTTACAGGTAAGAATGTGTGCATTGACTGGCTGTGGAAGAAACAAGCAAATAATCATGAGGGTTTGCAACCTGAGATGAAGGAATTCTCTTCTGTTAGAGTGGATGTGTTTATTTTCATCCATTTGTGTGGAAGGAATTTCTTACTTCGTTTCCTTTCCCGGTTTGCTCCTTGCAGGTATGAATTCCAGACTGTAGAGGATCAGCACTATGCTCTGTCAATCGCAGCTTCAAGAGGCCAGGTCTATTTTGTAGGTGCCTCTGCTCCAGTAGATCGTTGGAATGATGAGAAGGAGACTCTGTTGAACTCTGTTCAGTCCTTCCGGTTGAAGAGATATTGACCTGTGTGTTTGCAGGCGTTGTGTTCAGCGGCAATTTTGTCTGATGTCAATAGTGGCAAATTGTGCCCTGAAATAGACAAGCAGTTCTGTCCTGAAGAAATCTCCAATTGTGTCATGTAAGGACATGCACTTCCTGTTGCTAGAGAGCTTGTGGAACCTGTGGAAAGCATGTGGGACAGTGCCTCAGGTCCTCCACCCTGACCTCATGCAGTGGGCCTCGGCCTGCTTCCTTTTTAGTGTTTGGCAGTTGGCATCCACACGTTATTGCCAGCGCCCCCGCCAGCAGCTGGTATTATTGCACACAATGTAGAATCTACTGTAAGGATATGGTGCATGAGACAACACATGCACATACGGTGGGAAACCGATGGCTGGCAATTCATGGTGAGGGTGCCGGCAGGTGTTGGATCCAGGCATTGTATGCAGATGAAACTGGCAAATGTCTCTTTGCTATGATTCTGTGATATGCCCGAGCAACATGTGATCAGTCAAGCTATGCACAGATTTGCAAGGCACCAGCTGGCAGATGCCGACATCGAGAAGGGCTTCAGGCAGTGCTCAGGTATATGCTGGGGTAGTTCTTTTAGGGATGAAGGGCCTTGCTTGCTACCATTGTTGCTCCTAAATCCACACATTCTGCCCCTGCACCAGTACATTGTCAAAATCTGCTGTGATCAGGACTCGCTGATGCCTGTGGAAACCTGTGAGGCTGGCTGGTTGTTGCAGCTCCTGTCATTCTGAGTGGCCTGCACTGCCATGGCATAGGTTGAGCATTACCCACTGTCCCTCAACTTCTGGGACTAGGTATTCTTCACATTTCCTGCATGACAGGATGTGACGCTGCCATGTGTGAACAGAAGCATGTTGCAACAGGTGGCTTGCATGTTGCGCAGAACTGGAGATGCACATTGTTTTCATCGCTGACACAAAGCGGTACAATCTATTGTGCCAATATAATGCTTTACCAGACTCCGATGTTTTCTCATAGTGACATAGAATCTTCAATGAACACACAGACAAATGTCCCAATCTCATGTGCAACACTTGGAAGCAATCTCATCGCCAACAAAGCCAGAGTTCGGCAAACTCGGTCCATGCAACAATATGCACAAATCGTAAGAATTGCCCACATTCGTGAATTGTGCCCATTAAACATCCAAAAACTTGCTTGTGTTGCATGGCTGTTCGTTTACAGCCATGGCTGATCAATTCTGATCGCAAATTGAGGTGCCTAAATCACTACAAAGTCCAGCTGTACTCAGAAAAGGGGGCTTGGTAGAGCACTGCCGAAGCGAGGCGCAGCCACCCTTGCTCTCATCCCACTTCAACTTCAATCCTTCACCGTTTCACAACAAGCACGATCTAGCAGCTGTGTTTCACTACAATAACGGTAAATTTGGCGTTATACGTAGAGAGGACTCCCAGCATCACCAACAGAGAGCCCTTGTCTACAGCCCCACAACATATCATTCGGGGCTGGTCGTTTCCTGTAGATACCAACCAACAATTGTCCAGAATCACCGTCGACTGGGCTGTAGACGGTCTCAGGACACGCTGCTGGACTTATCGACACTCCAGCAACGTTGAGGACCATGGTCAACGATTCGATCAGTGTCAGGAGTGTCCAAGGAAGGCATGTAGAGTTACACGTTTCACCCAGCAACAACACCACACAACCTCGGAGGAGGCGAACATACAGATCGTCAAACAACCGGGTGTTACATGGCCAGCCAATGTCAATCGCGTCCAGCACCGTTCCCTTGCTCCACTGACCCACACCCTCGCTTGTTGGGACAGCCAAACAACTCACATGCCCAGTTTTATCCCCCTCAAGCGCTCTCCAAGGTGACCCTTTCCAAAGGGTCATACAATATAACCCAAAAAGGGTGAGGTCCATGCAATACAATCGCTTTTCACCTATTCTCAGCGTCCCTTGGCAGTACTCCCAGTGTTTGGTAGTATTGTACATCTTCTTCGCATTCTCGCTGTGAAAAACTAAGAGCTTTAGGTTCTTGGAACATCAAGTTAGGAGGAATCCCCCGATATAAACGAAAAAACACCTAATGCACTTCCCATCCCAGTCACAACCATCACACCCTATAATACCGTAGTAATAACAAGGTCGGAGCCTTGCGCATTGCATGCATGGGGCTCCTATATCATACCACTAGAGCTTTGTTTTCCTCCCAATACCATTGGCAATTTACCAAGGTAAATAGTGTTGTCCATCTTTTTTGTCTTATTGGATATATTTTAAGGTAGAAGATGCACTTGCTTTGAGTGTAGCCAGAGGTGTGGGGTTACCCAAGCATAACATTGTTGCCTCAAAGCCAAGGCCGCATAGTTATGTTATGTACATTTGATTATCAAATGTTTGTGTATAGTATGATTGTGATTTTGTTCTTACAAGTGTTTTGTGTGATTGCACCTTCATGCGTTGTATTATGTTGCTCTATTTTTTTTTGAGGCGTTACCTATGATGATAAGCAGCCGTGAGGGGCCTACATTGCAGGTTTGTCCACTATCGAGGGGCACCTTTTGACCGGATTTGAGGCATTGTTGTTTTCCCTCCTAATATATTGCATGACTTTGACTTGTTGTTTGTCTAGTGGGCGTTTGATCTTTTGAATGTGTTGATTGCACCTTTATGCATTGCATTTGTGTTGCTTTGTTTTGACATGATGAGTTTGCCTCTGATGATGAGCGGTCATATAAGTTTGTCTATTAATGGGGTAGATTTTGACTAGCCTTGAGACACCATAGTTTTCAAAGTGTTTGATGGGCGTTGCTAGGTTAGCGCTTTGCTTGGTTAAGAGGGCAAAATGTAGTGTTGTAAGACTATTAACTTCACCACGTTCCTTACTCCTAGTTGCATGTCACCTCATACATATACATATCTTGTAGTCAACCAGTGCGTGCCTCTCTTGCCGCGTATTATGAAATCGGTTGGGTTACCTTGCCTTGCGTTGAGGCAACAAACGCAGCGCTTATGGACAACTTGTGTGCCAGCGTGTGTTCTTCCTTGTGCATTGTGCGATCGGCTAAGCTGTGCGGCCTTGTCTTTGGGGCGACAATGCTATGCTTGGGTAACTAGAAGTGGCCACTCAAAGGTGCCATCCGGTCCGTTAAGTCCGGTTCGTTAATTTTTATCAGCTGTCCGTTAAATTTCGTTAAAGAAAAAGGGAGAAAAATTCAGAAAAAACGAAAAAAATCCAAAAAAATCCAAAAAAATCCAAAAAAATCCAAAAAAACCCAAAAAATCACAACAACTGCGGCTAGTTGAAAATCTAGTATGCATATGTTGAAATAAAATATAAACATACTCTCTAATAGGGAATTCTATAAACTATAAGTATGACTAAAACAAAAAAATCCCCCCAAAATCCAAAAATCCGTTAATTTTTGGTTAATTTTTGTCTTTTTTCGTTATTTTCCGTTAATTAACGGAAAATTAACGGAAATTAACCTCTGTCCGCTATTAACGGATCCGGGTGGCCACCTCTAGGGGTAACCCCACACCTCTGGCTACACTCAAAGCAAGTGCATCTTCTACTTTAAAATATATCTAATAAGATAAAAAGAGATGGACAATACTATTTACCTTGATAGATTGTCAATGGTATTGGGAGGAAAACAAAGCTCCAATGGTATTATACGGCATGATGCTAAAGTCAAATGGCAAAAGACAACAACCACAACAGCTTGGACAACAAACAACAACAAGAAATTGGACCAGGTGGCACTTTATGGTGCTTGGTCAAAGTTGGTGCCATAAAAATAGTAATTTTGCCAAATCAACAAAAATAATGGTGTTGAGTGGCAAAGAAAAATTCCCAAAACAAGGTTAATGGCACCTGACGGCATTGCAAGCCTAGTGCCGACTCCTATATCTTAGATCGTGGCAAGTTTATTAGTGTATTTTTCTTGCTTCTTTGGCAACTCTGTGCAGTTGTCCATGTCAATGTTGATTGGTCTATGATGTTGTGATACCCAGTCAGTCGCCATCTACTAATTATGAGACAGTCATTGGGTGACTGACGTGGTTTTCGGTTCGTTGCGGGCGAGGCTCCCACCGCGGCGCCCAATTCGGCCCGGATGGGCCTCCTCCGCCGGATGACCGGTGGGCTGTTCGGGGCGCTTGCTCCTTCGGGGTGCGCAGTGTGGGCCCAGACCTGCGGATGGCCGGGCGCGGGGTGGCCGTGCGCGCAGTGGGTGCGCGGCACCGTGCGGCTCGCAGGTGCAGCCGCGGGGTGCGCGAGTGGGCGAGAGAATGGAAGTTACAGTCTGACCCCCTTTGAGGGGGTGGCCTCTGCCCAGATCATGTGATAATGCGGCCGCTGGGGCTCACGATAGTATCTCATCCCCCAATACGGTCTGGCAGAGGGTGTCTAAAGCACTAGATATATATCCATCAATAATGATACGGGGCCGAAGGCCCCCCACGCGCGGACAGGGAATGAGAACGGGAGAACAATGCTCCCGAGTGGTCTTACATTAAGTACATGATACAACAATCAATTGAATCGTTCCATTGTCCATACAACCACACATTCATCATCTTTGACCACTCAGAAGGTCCACAACACAATCAAATATCATCAAAAGTCATCTAATCTATACACTGTATCATTTCTCCCCCCCCCCACAAAGTGTGGACGTCCTCGGCCACGGAGACACACCATGCGAGAAGACCGGCCGGACAGAAGATACGGGGTACCAAACAAAATTCCCACAAAGATCAAGTCTATTGTGTCCCATACCACAACTCAATCTAAAATGGAAACTTGCTATCAGTGACTGTTCTCCAGTCCGCCACCCAGTCCATCACTTCTGACTCTCAGTTAGTCCGATCCAATGCACAATGTCTTGTCGAATGACCCAGAATGTAATTTCCTCAAAGATCTAGACAGTCATTTCAAATGGCCTCTAACTTCCTGGTGGCTTCATGCAACTGTGTTCCCACTTAAGCCATCGTGCACTGCCTGACCATTAACTCTCTTGTGGTTGGGGTTGAAGACACAATGGGCCCACCATTCACTGCACGCAACTTCACCAGGCTACCAGCAGGAAAAGTATGATGGACATGCCAATACAATGGCTCTAAGGCAACTGGAGAATAAACTCAACCACCTTAAAAGGCCTCAACAGTGTGCTGAATCCTCCTAGCATCAACCGTTGGCAGTTGCCACCACTCCATGACTCTCCATCAGATGCCTCTACATCTGCAAGCTCTGATCTCAGAAATGCCTTAATGCAGTCTCCACTGTCAACGTACTCCACAACTGCGTGCTGTTAACCTATCTACTGGCATGTCCTCATCATGACTACCACAAAAAGAATAACAATAATAATAATCACAATCACAACTGATCATGTTGGCTGCTGCCCTATGTACACAGCATACTGATAAGGGCACAATCAGTATTCATGATCAGAACAACACCTCAATGAGCACCACCAGCTCAATCACGCTCTGCAGTGTGAGTACTCTGCGTGTCTACCTAGGTGAGAGACCTCTGGATTCACAAATCAACATGCAAGCCCACCATCACAACGCCACCGAGCGTGTCTCACCTCTCCCAAGGATCTTCTGTATCCAACGGCCTAGCTGGGGATGGTACAACACTGAATGACATTAGGGCGAATCCCTCAGCCCTGCTCCCTACACAACCTCTTTGCACTACCACCATGGCCACGGTTCTCCGAATAGTTTCCCAAGTTTTATTCTTCGAACTCCAACTCACACTGATCCACAGGATTCTTAGACCACGACACAGTCTTTCAAAAAATCCTATTTCCCCACAATGAAGATTAGTACAGCAGGGTTGAGAACGATTTCTGGCCCATTTTTCTATTCCCCATAATCTAGAGAAACTTGCACCTTTATCTGTTGATGCTTCCATAAAGATTGATTCAATGGCTCTGTTCTTGCTCTTGGTCGGTGTCTGAAGGTCGCTCCACCGGTCCCCGGTGCCCTAAGGCTACCGACGACCTCGCCTGTAGAGACGCTCCACTATTGCTCCTGAGAGTGTAGAATCGCTGTCCAGCGGTTGAGAGGCTTAAGAATCCTCCACAACCACTCCTTGGATATCTTCAGAAGCTCTCTCCAGAGGCTATTTTATCCCTCTTTCTTTCCTTTTTAGGGCCAGTACTTAAGCACCCCGGGTTGGCCTCCAATAGCACCCCTCTGGGGCACAGGCTCTGTCCGTTGGGTTGCAGCTCCTGGCCAGGGAGCTGTTCACCTCTCCCGGTTCGCTCAATGTACTGGGGGGCTCCTTCTGTCGGAATTATCACATGACATGCCCTCCAGGCGCGGGATTGTCACATGACAGGGCGGTCTGGTTGACTCACCCAGCTTCCCTCAGCTCCGTCCCCCTCCCGGCAGCTCCAGCTTGCCGGGGGTCACTCTCCGCGCCTCCACCGACCTCGACGCTCCCTCGCGCACCGTGGCGTTTCACTCTCGAGCAAACGCGGGCCGAGGGCGCCCTACTCGCCGGCCCGGATCCGCCCGCCGCGTTGGATTCGCCGCGCAATCCCGCGGCGTCGATGCATCGCCGGGGCCCGCGGAATGGTGCCCGGAACCGGCCTCCATGGCCCGGCTTCCGCGGCACGGGGCGCGCCGGCCGTTTGCTGGCGCGGCGGCCTTTTCCTCTCAGTCGCAAGGCGCGCCGCCCGCCTCGATCCCCACGGCCATGTTGGCCTTGATTCGGCGGGATCGCGGGCCATCCGCTGGCGGTGGCCATGGGCATCGTTGGGCCCACAGCACCCCCGCGCGCCTCCCCTTTCCGCGCTCTCCATCCGCTTCCCGGCGCGCTCCATCCTGAGCGCTTCCTCCAGACGCAATGGCTAGCCCGATGGCCAGCTTCCTCCGGCCTTTGCAACGTCGGCATCTCCGGCGCGGTCGATCCAACGGTGGCCCATTCCGGGGCCGCGCTTTCTCCGTGCCCCGCGAAGCTACCGAGCTTCACCCGGTTCCATAGGGCGCCTACAGCATGGCACTCGGCCCCGCCTTTCCGGCGCTTTTCTCCCCGCTCAACGGCCAGCTCAATGGCCAGCATCTCCATCCTTTGCACCGCCGGAATTCGCAGCTCAATGGCAGGCCGTTGCCATTGCACCCGCTTCGCGGCACGGCGCCTTTGCACTCGCCTCCGTCGGCCGTCTTGTTGGCCTCCAGCCATGCGCGTTTCTCCTCGGTTTGCCACAGCTCTCCAGCGCGTTCGATCCGGGCACAATCCAGCGGCACCAACAGCAAAGGACACCAGAATTGCGAAAACGACCGTGAAGGCCGTGTGGTCCAGTTCCAACGGTCTCACCGGCATGCAGCTCCGTTGCACCATCCACCTCCGGCCTTCCAGTGGCCGCGCCGTCCTCCAAACGTCACAGCACAACTTGTTTGCCAGGTTCCCTGTGGCCCCACACTTGCATCGCCGGCATCACACTCCCAGAACCGTGGACCACAGCTCCGCGCTATGCCATTCACGTCTTCATGCGTGTTTTGTTCGCCTTGCAAGCTTGGCCACAAACTCCTTGTCTCCTCGGCTCCTTGCAGCTCAGACGGCATCGCTTGATTCGCCGCAGCACCGTGCTGTTGCTCGCTCACTCCACGGAGTGTGGCATCCTTGCGCTTTCCGGTCGATTGTGCCTCTTCAGCGGCGGCAATTCGTGCCGTTTGCCACGCAGCATCGTCGACAGTCCTCCTTGCCTTCTGCACCAATCTTTTTGGCTGCTCGTCTTCTGTGCCGTATGCCATCGTCCTCACACCTCCGCCGTTTCCATTCTCCTTCGTCGGGTTGGATCAGACCCGGTTCTCCACCGAATCAAGCCGGGATTCCTCCACCGGCTTCCCGTCGACCTGGGAGTGCCGTTGCGCTGCCATCCCTCGGGGTTGCACTCCTCTCCCCGCCGTAGGAGCGGTCCTTGCTCCGAAACCAAATGATACGGGGCCGAAAGCCCCTCACGCGCGGACAGGGAATGAGAACGGGAGAACAATGCTCCCGAGTGGTCTTACATTAAGTACATGATACAACAATCAATTGAATCGTTCCATTGTCCATACAACCACACATTCATCATCTTTGACCACTCAGAAGGTCCACAACACAATCAAATATCATCAAAAGTCATCTAATCTATACACTGTATCAAATAACCCCTCTACCGCTAACCAATGGAGGTGGTTCAAGAATCTATGAGTTCCTAATGAACTCTACGTTCATATGAGATTATTCTATCGTAATGTTCATTGTACTTTAACCTCCCAGTAACCCAAATACCAAAGAAACATACTACCCCCTGTGTTTAACACCACAGTACTCCCCCCTGGAGGTAGTTTCGCCCTCGAAACCCCCTCTACCGCTAACCAATGGAGGTGGTTCAAGAATCTATGAGTTCCTAATGAACTCTACGTTCATATGAGATTATTCTATCGTAATGTTCATTGTACTTTAACCTCCCAGTAACCCAAATACCAAAGAAACATACTACCCCCTGTGTTTAACACCACAGTACTCCCCCCTGGAGGTAGTTTCGCCCTCGAAACCTCAGGCCAACCAGTGGACCTAATTATCCTTGGCTGGTTTGTCTCTCTTAATCATTTTCTTCAACTCCTCTGGGTAGGTAAAGTTGTCCTCTAGAGTCCAAGAGGCATCGTCAATTGAATAGTTTTTCCAAAGGACCAAATATTCCTTGTGTCTCTTGGTACTGGGACCGGCCCACCGCCAATGCAGCAATTTCTCTATGTCATACGACTCGTCATCCTTGGGTTCCAACTCCTCTACCTGACCAGACATAGTGGGTTGCGTCCATGAACTGTTTCTGAAAGGACACAACAAGCTGACATGGAAAATATTGTGAATCTTCCACGTTTTGGAGAGTTCAAGCTTGTAGGCCACTTGTCCCACCGGACGGACAATAAAGAATGGCCTAACGAGCCTTTTCTTCAGCTTGCGGATCGGTGCGTTCTTCAAGTTCAAATGCTCTGTCGAGAGCAGCATCTGATCCCTACTACTGAACCTCTGTTCCCTTCGCTTCTAGTCGGCTTGCGTCTTCATACGATCTTAAGCCCTGTTCAAGAACTTGACAGCCGTCCAGAAATTCCTCTTCATCTGCTCGACAAACTGGTTAACTCCCTCAATTAGAGTGGAGTCACTATCGCGGATGAGGTATGCCAGAGTACACGGATGGTATACATAATTCAAATAGAACAGCGTGTACCCGGTTGCTTGCATTGGACTGTTGTTGATGATGAATTCAACGGTGGACAACAGTTGTTCCCAGCTCGAACCCTCCTGCCCAGCATGCAGAGTGCAGCAAAACACCATCTCCACCACCCTGTTCATCGCCTTTGTTTGACCATCTGTCTGAGGGTGGTAGGCGCTGGACATCCGCAGTGAGCTTCCTAGAATGCTCCATAATTCTTGCCAGAATTTGGACACAAAACGGGGGTCTCGGTCACTCACAATGAAATGTGGAATCCCATGTAGCTTTCCCACTATATTCCAGTAGAGTCGGGCGGTCTCAGGAGCCATGATGGTCTACTTGACCGGTGCCAGGTGCACCATTTTGGTGGCCCAATCTACGATGGTGAGGATTCTATCATTCCCTGCTTCTGATTTAGGTAACCCCATGATGTAGTCCATACTGACATTTGCCCACTTTTGTTCTGGGAGCTTGAGCGGCTGTAATAGTCCAGCGGGAACATGGTGGACGGCTTTCTCTTGCTGGCAAGCTTGGCAACCTGTGACGTGGCTACTTGGGGTCAGGCAGTTATTGAGGTTTTCTGGAGTGGGAATTACGTAATTGGGTAAACGACCTTTTGTGAGTGTTATTAAGAGCTTCTTGGTTCCAACGAGCTTTTAAACGCCCAATTCCGTTAAGAATTGACGAAGATATGGCCTTCTGAAGTCACAGTACTTAGGGCCAGGGGGTCGGGTGTTAGATGCTTGGAATTAGAGGACATTAGGTCGATCGTAGGTGAACGGTGGACGGTGACGATGTGCCTGGACATGCACCTGACTTGTTTTGTCTTGATGTGACAGCGATGGACCCGCGATCGGGCATCGCGCATGCGGATTTGTGCACGCACATGCTGTGAATCGTGTAACACCGTTCTGGCCCACTGCTTGGTCTCTCCGCGACCAGCGAGCCACCGACTGGCTGCGCCACCACCCGCCGCATACAGCAGGCCCCGGGGAACGATCCCCGTTTGTGTTTGGGCCCACCGCACATCCGAGGGAACGAGCGCCCCGCTTCCGCCCACCGAAATCGGTGGAGAGGGCTGGCTGACCTCCAACAGCCAAGCCACAGGGCGTGGCGACCCCACGAGCTTCGGAAACCAGCGGCGCCCTTCAGAGCCGCAACACACCCCATCACAAAATCTCTGATGTCCAAGGTGTGCTCAGGCCAGTAGAAAGTTTTCTGTGTATTTTTTAATGTTTTGTGGTAGCCCAGATGACCCGAATAAAGGATTTCATGCAGTTCCCTCATTATCTGCTTCTTGATTTCTGGTACATCTGGCACCACTAGCCACCACTGTGCCTTCCTGTGTTTGTCGCTATCCCTCATCTCCAAAAGTCCTCTTAACTGCCAGAAGGATCAATCTCCAATGACCATAACATTGTCTTGAGCAGATTCCAGTTGAGAAATGATATCTGCCCAACGTGGATCCTCTTGTATCCCTCTTTTTATCCCCTCTCTCAAATCTTTTGCCAATGAAATATGGGACCTGGCGACATAAAGTGAAAGTCCCATCTCATCCTCTTGACCCTCCACTTGGGTCACCTCCGGTCTGCTCTTGGCAAAAACATGGTTCAATTTTCTTTGGATCCCGTCGCCAGACGTATCTTCTCCCAATAACAACCTTTTGACCAACGACTCTTCCTCTTCCCGGACGTGAACCATTTCTTTTACGTCCTTAAGACTTCTCCGAGAGAGGAAGTCTGTGGGGTTCTTTTTGCCTGGTATATGGACTAGGTCACAATCATACCCCTGAAGAACTTGAACCCATTTCCAAATCCTCCTGTTCACCGCTGGCTGATTGGGTAAATTCTTCAACGAGTCATGGTCGGTCTGGATTATGAAATAGCGACTGGCAAGGTAGTACCGCCATTTCCCATTGCCCAAACAAATCCCAACAGCTCCCGTTCGTATGCCCCATATTTTGTCTCAGCAGGATTCAGCTTGCAGCTCTCATAGCAAATCAGTTGTAATCCTGAGCCGAAGTCCTACTACAAGATTGCGCCTACCGACACTTCTAATGCATCTGTACTGATGGTGAACTCGCACTGAAAATCAGGAAGCTGCAATACTAGGGCGGTGACCATGGCCTTTTTGGCCCATTAAATGCTTTCTCCTCTCGGTCACCCCAGATCCAAGGCATATTTTTCTTTGTCAGGTCCATCATTGGGGCTGCAATCTCGCTGAACCAGCGAATGAATTTTCGATGAAAGCTACGCAGCCCTAAGAAAAACCTCACATTTGTGATGGTCTCTAGCGTCAGCCAATCGAGTATGGCCTTGACCTTTGGTAGTGATGGTTTGATGCCGTCCTTCCCAACATCGAAGCCAAGGTACTCAACTTCGGTTCTGAAGAAGTCGCACTTGGGTAGTTGCCCAAAAAACTTCTCCGACCGAAGTCTATCCAGAACCGCTTTGTTGTGCTTCAAGTGTTCTTCCTTGATACGACTATATATCGATATGTCGTCTAAGAAAACAAGCACAAATTTGTCAAGGCCATCCCTCAAAAGGTGGTTTATGATTTTTTAGAATGTCGTCAGTGCGTTGCATAGCCGAAAGGGCATGACCATATATTCGAATGAACCGTAGCGCAACACGAAGGCAGTTTTGTGAATATCAGCCTCTTTGACCCGGATCTGATGATATCCAGAGGCCAAGTCAGTATTTGTGAAATACTGCACTGGGTGGAGACGGTCCATGAGTTCTTCCACCTTCGGGAGAGAGTACCGATTCTTGGTAGTGATTTAATTCAAAGCCCTGTAGTCAATGCAAATCCGCCACTTGCTATCCTTCTTTGGAATGAATAGCATTGGCGCTCCGTATGGGCTTGTGCTAGGCCGAATCCACCCCTGATCAAGGAGATTGTTGATTTGGCGCTTGAGCTTATCCAACTCTGCCACACTCAACCTGTATGGGCTTCTGTGAGGTGGTGGTTCTCTTGGCGCCGTCTCAATCTCATGGTTCACAATTCTCTTTGGAGGTGGTCCATAGGGGAGCTTGTCCGGGAATACATCCTTATATTTCTCCAGTATTCCTTGAAGTTCTTCCCGGATAATTGCATCTGCCTCTTGCACCTTTTTATTATTCACTTCCGCGATCGGTACTTCAGTTTTGATAGGCCCGGTTTCTTTCATCACCCGGCGCCTCTCTCCCTCAATTTGGCCTTTTGTTGCACCAGCTTTGGCCTTGCGTTTTCCACTTTTTCCTTTCGGCAGTTTTGTAGGTCGCAATAGACACAGAAACATTAGAAGGTTACTTTTGTTTGCCCTTTTTGCCGCCTGTCGCATCAACATAAAATCAATTTTGGGGCGAACAGGTTGGCTGACGACACGACCAGCCACCTTGACCTTTGTCCTGGGCATGCCTTTGGATTTCTCTAGAGTATCATTTGCTGTATCATTTGAGGAATTTGGTGAAGACTTTGCTTTTACTCCCCCCTGGGGAGACTCAACCACCCTTGGTGAGTCATGACCGGTCGAATGAAAACGATCCGGTATGTGTACCCACTCGCGTACCAAACAAGTTGGTTCCTAAAAGGCGGGGGAACACAACTGAGCGTATGAATCACCCCTAATAATAGGGTCGGAGATAGACTTTCCGAGAGAGTGGAAAGTGTGCTAGAGACCAGGCAAACCATGGTCAACAGTGTTGCATAAAGCAGTGTCAGGTGTCTTGATTCCTTGGACAACCTCCATATCGTAGTACCAAGGAATTCGTTTTCCAATCGATTAGGGGGCTGACAGCGTCCAACCAATCCCGACCGAGGATGACTTGTATGCCCTCCATCATAGGCACAGCAGTCAAAGACACTCTGCTGGCCGTGTGCCCGATGCATATCAGCACATTAGGTGCAATGCCGGTAGACAATACAGTGTCTCCGTTGGCTAACTCCAATGAGGAGTATGCACCTATGAACTCAATTGGTGGCCGGGTTTGCAAATGCTCACTCACAAATGATCAAATGGCACCCAAATCCACCAATGCAGACACACGTGTGTCATTTACGACTGCTTTAACGGTCAGGAGCAAGTGGTCCTTGCCTGTAGACCCCAAGCCTGGTTGGCTCGTAGCATTGGGTTCTACAAGAGCTTCCTTCCTCTGAGTCCAGCATTTGGGGACCCCCACCAATTCTGATAGGGATTCCTTCACCTTTTTAGGCACCCCATTTTGCTCCTTGGAAGCTTTCTTTTCCTCAGCCTGGCGTGTTCGGTGGCGCCACCATCTTTCCACCCTGCGCCTCCACTTCCTCGACCCCTTTTGGCGTCTCTATTGCCACCTGGTGGGAAACACAGCCGAAATCAAGCTCTCTGGCAGGCTTGGACGAAATGTCCCGGACGCTTTCTTGACTAGCCAGAGCAAGGGCTAGATAGTCTCCCTGCCACAACTGCTGGGAAGTGTTCATCCAACACGGCAAACTGCTGTTCCGCCTCCCGATCCATATGATTGGCCATAACCCATAATGCTCTGCTGATGGCTATTACAACCACCCTAGGCTTCCTCTAAACCCTCCCACGTCCACTGTGGCGAATGCGTCTTCATATCGCGACCAGATAATTCCGGCCGGTAGGGTCTTTGGGGCGGTCTTAGCAGCCTCAAGATGGAAAGGCTCCCGCAAACTGGAGATCCACATGTGCACGGCCGTCGGCTCGTCTACTCCTAATACCCGGTGCAATATGGATCTAGTTCATGCCATGTATGTGCACGCACCTTCCCCCTTCTTCTGTGATAACTTGAGGAGTTTGGACCTGGCGCGACTCTCTCGTATAGGGGACTCAAAACACGCCCTCAATAACCCCAATAGCTCCTCCTCAAGTGACTCTGGCCTTTCTTCTCTACATGAGATACACTCTGCATCCCACCACTCTCTAGCAGTACCCGCCAACAACAAAATGACGAAGACTATCGCCTGTTGCTCAGAACAAGGAACGGCATCCAGGTAACCCTCTACTGTTCTGAGCCAGGACACAAAGTCTTGCCCTCGCTCTCCAGTGAATACTTGGGGCTTACACAGTCTGAAATGACCCGCGTATGGCGAGGCTGTATGGCTAGGCAACGTCTGTGTATGCGGCTGAATGAACGTCCACTGACTCCGCATATGTGGCAAGTACGATTGTCTTTTAGTACATGCTCCTATCCCCAATACGATGCAATCTACATGTTGCTTCATGGACAAAATACCAGCATGCAAAGGGGACTGAGGCCGTAGCTGTGCATCATCAGCCGCCTCTGATACGGACACAGTACAAGTCACTGTTGCAGGGTGAGACACAAAGAGAACAACCTCAGGACCCATAGGCTCCTCCATCTCCAACCACAAAAATGCCAATAGATCCCATCTATCCGCCATAGCTGCTCACTCACACAAAAACAACAGAATGCAGAATGAAATGCCGAATTCAAGATGAATCCCCAATAATCCCAGCAGAAACACAACTGAATAGGCTGAACGAATGGCGATAATCACTGAAAACTAATGGTGCTAATTGAACTGAATAAACTGAGCATATACCATAGCCAAAGGCTTTTCGGAAGCCTCCAATACCAGGGCTACCTGGTATGTAGTCTCTACTCGCTCAGAGTAGGCCCTAGGATCCACCAAACAACGTATCCAAGTCAGTGAGTACTATACTTCCCCAACTGATAAGATATCAAATGGCTTCACCATAAGAGTTCCAGGACAGTCTTTACAACCAATTTCTTCATAGGTTAGCAACAGGGAATTTAAAAATACTCAAGGAGTATTTTACTCACCCTTCATAAGAGAGGCTTCCCTGCAACACCCCCGGAAATACCACCGGTTGATCACAACTGAACCTTCTCTGTCCCCTGTGTTTAGGGAGGACTACCCAGGGACGGCCACACAATTGCCTCACTTCCCAGCCCACTCGAAGCCCTCCGCCACTCCTCACTCGGATGGCAGCTCGGGGGCCACTGATCTCAACTCGGAACAGTAGGGGTGTCTGCGCAGCAACTATAGGCCACTCCCCTACAGCCCTTTGTCGCGAATGATAGGCACAAAGAGTTCCCACTCAGACTGCCGTCCGTGGGGCTATGTAAGGTGCAAGCTGGCCCATGTCCCGTCTATCCCGTTCCTAGTCGCACCCTCCTACACTGTGTGGGGCTTCCGCCGGCTTCAACCTAGGTTCACCCCTCAGGCAGGATTCCCTAGGCAGAGGTAACCCTTCACAACAGTCTAAGCTGGCTCGGTACAATCCTTGTCTCAGCTCTTCGCCCCCGACCTCCTGGCCTACTGCCCTATTGGAGTTGGATGGCCCTTTAATCTAACTCTGGCCCTCTCGGAAGGCCCCGGGCCTGGTGCATTGGCACCCTACTGGCCTCTGTAGATCAGGCTCTGGTGTTCTAACACCCTAGTGAGCCTCTTGGGGAGCTGTTGTACTCCACAAAACGTCATGGGCGATTGTAGGGGTAGCTCTGCCTCAGATGCCACAAAGCTGCTCTCCACCTGCTGAGAGGGTTAAGAGCACCCACTTAGCCACTCCAAAGAAGTTGTAGTCCGTTGTTGTCGTCCGCTGCTGGCTAATGTCCACTTGCTGAGGAGGTCTAGGGTACCCCCTCAGCCTCTCTAGTGAAGCTGCCGCATGTTGTTATCCGTTGTCCACCAACTGAGAGGGTCAAGAGTACTCTCTCAACTTCTCCAAGGAAGCTGCCGTCCGCGTGCCGGGTCGCAATTCAACTCCACCGTATTCCAAACACAACCCAGCACTGGCCAGTAGAGGTGGCCACCCGGATCCGTTAATAGCGGACAGAGGTTAATTTCCGTTAATTTTCCGTTAATTAACGGAAAATAACGAAAAAGACAAAAATTAACCAAAAATTAACGGATTTTTGGATTTTTTGGGGATTTTTGGGTCTTAGTCATACTTATAATTTATGGAATTTGCTATTAGAGAGTACGTTTGTATTTTATTTCAACCTATGCATACTAGATTTTCAACTAGCCGCAGTTGTTGTGATTTTTTGGGTTTTTTTTCGATTTTTTTGGATTTTTTCGTTTTTTCTGAATTTTTCTCCCTTTTTCTTTAACGAAATTTAACGGACAGCTGATAAAAATTAACGAACCGGACTTAGCGGACCGGATGGCATCTTTGAGTGGCCACCT
>CAJHUC010002075.1:0-23834 GCA_905146915.1 Ostreobium quekettii
TGCCTGGCGGCGGCCCCAGTGCGTGCCCGTGTCGCTAGCGCACGCCTGCTAGCCATGGCGTCCAAACGCGGGAGGGGAGGCTCCTCGGGGAACAAGTTCCGCATGTCCCTGGCGCTGCCCGTGGGCGCCGTGCTCAACTGCGCCGACAACACCGGCGCCAAGAACTTGTACATCATCTCCGTCGTGGGGTGGGGCGCAAAGCTGAACCGGCTGCCGTCCGCCGCCTGCGGCGACATGGTGATGGCCACCGTTAAGAAGGGGAAGCCGGACCTGAGGAAGAAAGGTGTGGCGGGGGCGATCGGCGCCTTGTTTGCTGCCTGTCGTCGAGCCTTTGCCCCCCACCCCACTCTCCCAGCGGGCAGTCGAATCGGCTGGGCTGCTGGTGGCTGTGCGTTGCGTGCTTGCCATTGAGCTCGGATGCCTCTGCTCCATTGCTGAAGGCGTGGAATGCGGGAGCTAGGAATGCTTGTTCCGGAGGGATTGCGCAGTCCATGGCTTCCTTGCCACTGTTGAATGGGAATCTTCTCCCGAGGACGCATTCCATGGCCGTCGGCTCTGCCTCTGGGTGCTGCCGTTTGGCAACAGCAGGAGCGTATGGTCGCTCCGTCCTGATAGTTAGATGAGTACACAGCGTTTTCCGCGTTGTCCGATCCGCGTGCCGAAACACGAATTGCAGCTCGCTTCCCAGATGCCTTCTGCTTCTCCATGCGCTGCCTCTCCGCGCTGCTGATCAACGGGACAGACATTAAGCTCCGCTTGCAGCGCGGCTGGCTGCGATGCTATCCGCCTGATACGCTGGTGGGAGGGAGGCAAGCGCCCTGATTCGATTGCTTTGATTGGTTATTGATCCGGAGCAGTGCTGTCGCAAGATCTGATGGATTGTTGCCTGTCGCAGTGCTCCCCGCTGTTGTGGTGCGGCAGCGCAAGCCGTGGAGGCGAAAGGACGGAATGTTCATCTACTTTGAAGACAACGCGGGTGTCATCGTCAACCCCAAGGGAGAAATGAAAGGTGCTTTGGAAGGGGATTTGTGGGTCTTGCATGGCTCCGTCTTTCGCAAGGCCCTGCAATTGCTGCTCAGGGATAACTGTTCTCCTCACATCGGTGAAGGGGATTTTTTACGGACTTGACACGAGTGGGCTCAGTTCCCTGCCCTGCTGTCAGGCTCTAGCTCGATGCTGATTGCAACAAAACACCAGGGGTCTGCAGTGTTTGATGCATGCCAGTGATGATGGCTTCATAAGGGCGTCTCTCACACACATTCGCAGTGCCCGACCAGAGCTTTCGCCTTGCCGGGCTTGAGAGCTGGTGCCATCTTTCTTCCTTGGAAGGCTGAGGCGTGCATCTCGCTGCTGTTTCCATTGTGTGGAGTGGTGTCTGCTAGAGCAAAAGCGTTTCTGTTGTATTTACGCCTATCTTCACTTCCATGGTGCAGGGTCCACCGATTGTCTCAATGTCAAATTGAAGCAAAGGGAGTAGACTGGTGTTGACTGTTAGCTGACGTGCATTTCATTGTGAGGCAGACTGCAATCCCTTGGCAGCCTGGAAAAGGATCCCTGCACGTGATTCCAGGAGCTGAGAAGAATGGTGGCAGGGCACTTGCGAATATGTTATCGCAGTCTTCCCACAAATCTTGGTTGCAGCTCTCACCCAGCGTTGTGTCCTTTTTCCGCCCTTTTATCAACAGAATGTGTTGTTCGCCAGGATCTGCAATTACAGGTCCAGTGGCGAAAGAATGTGCCGACTTATGGCCCCGAATTGCAAGCGCAGCCAACTCGATTGTGTGAGAGCTGGGAGGTAATTGACAGGTTCAGCACTCAGCTGCATAGTCATTGATTGGGGATCAGCTCTGAATCCAACATCATGTGTAAGTGGGTTAGTCCAGCTTTGTTTTGCGCGCAAGAGTTGTGGGCTGCTGAACTCAAAGCGACACTGTGCTTCTGAATTCACTGCAGCATGCTGGCCATTGCAGTATGGATGATGCATTGGCAGAAGCACTATCAGAGTGCCTCATTCGCTGATTGCTGTGTACACTGTTCTTATGTCAATACATACCAGCATACATAGCTCATGCACGTCTTCATATATATCTTACATATCTGTGCAGATCTGTACACATATGTGCACACCATACCTGTGCAACCTGTTTATGCGATTCCAAAGCATTTCATCACATTTCAATGTCCAGGGGCGTCCCCCATGCTATCACAAGATATGTGGGCCATGTGCCACCCAGCAAGAGAGCACACCTGTGCAGTTTCTCATCCTCGTTGCAGCATACTTTAGTCAGATGGGGGACAGCATATAACTGACGACTTGCTTTTCCGGTGCAAGGTGCACATGGCCATGGACGGCACAGCTGCTGTATTCCCATGCAGATCTTCTGTTTTGGCTGCAACACCTGCCTGGATGTATCTGCAGGATTCCTGCCAGCATTGAAGCCGCATGGCCGGGGCCCTGAAGGCTACCATTAGAGGATGCTTGGTGCCAACTGTTGGAGACGAAGAGGCAGCAGGGCTTGTCGCACGTGGTGTTGTCGATGTTCGTGTTTGTTTGAAGAGGGCAGCAACAAAGGCGTTCGATGGGCAGCAGACTGTCCACTCGATTCGAATGCTGGCGAAGCCTGAGCTTTCAACGTGGTGTGCGCGGTCGTGTAACATACGGAAACGCCCAGCTTCTCTGTGGTCTCGACGTTACTGTCAGGTTTCAAAGTACTGCTACTGGATGCATCAGAGCATCTTTATCGGTGGGTGCTATTGTCCCGGCGGAGCTATTCGGCTATCCGAATAGCATCGCACGTCAAAAAACCATCATTAATGGTTGGGGAGCAATAGCACCCCAATAGCACCCCGGAGCTATTCGGCGCCGAGCGGCGCTATTTTGGCCGCGATTAGCACCGCTCGGGGCCGAATAGCACTCCAGAATAGCGCCGGTGCTATTCGCGCAGAACATTGTAGTGCTGCAGGGATGCTACTCGGCGTAGGCATAGCACCCACCATTGCGGATGCGCGCAGGGGAGCAATAGCACCGGTGCTGTTCGGCAAATGCCACCTTAGTAAGGTGGCACGGCAGCCAATGAGAACCGTTCCTGGATAGCTCCGCCGATGCAATAGCACCGACCGATGAAGATGCTCTCAGTCGTTGCGTGCGTTCAATAAGCCACATGTTGGTCAAGGCCCACAACATGCGTCTCAAGCAGTGACGAACAAGCGCTGACGCGAGGGGATGGGTTCAAACACATGTTTGATGCATGCAAGTGATCCCCGCAGGCCAACATCCCACACGGCAAGTAGAAGATAAATATGATGTGATTCGTAGTATATGATTGTTACAATGCATTGCACAATGCGCATTCCACAACAGTCTTCGCCCGGACCGAGCACGGGCTGCACGCCAGGGGCGAGGGCCTCCCCCGAACGTGCACCCCACATATCTAAAGCGCAGCACATCTCTGCACAAAGCTGTCCTTGGGGTTGATTCGACGCCATTTGCTCTTGAAAACCCCATGGCGACGCCCAAGGAGGTCGGTCACCATGGAACACCATCGCAAGGGCCGCTGGCCCGGAAGCTGCCGGCCTTCATGCAACGTGATCACGAAGATTCCAACTCTTAACGAGAATAACTTGATGGGAGAGGGTTGGATTGGGCTTGAAAGGCTACCTGCCTTCAGCGGAGGGGAAACGGGCTGCTATGCACGAACGGCTGGCAGGGGATGTGCTGCCTGCCCGGAATACGCTCCGCTGAAATCTGCTCAGCACACAAATATCTTCTCCTCCTTGGGCAGGCCCTCGAGCTGCTCGAAGTAGTTGATGGTGGCCACCGCCGTGCCCCAGTCCTCCTCGAAGGTTGTCCTGAGCAGCCGCGTTTCGTTGTCGGCCTGCAGCAGCAAGTCCTGCAGTGGGCTGCCCTCGCTGAGGTCGAGCACCGCAAGGTTGCCCTGCACAGCCGTCATCAACAATCCTTCACCAAAATGTTCTGGTGGTGCGTGTGGGCAGAATGTACACATACAAGTGTTGAACTCTACCAGAATGTACAACCTGCGGTGCAGTGTAACAGCAAAGATCTCCAAGCCAACGATATTCAATACTTGCTGATGAATACTCCCTCTCTCCCATATTAACAGGCTTCTATGACTTTGGAACCTTATTTCTACATCATTGAGACTTCGGCATTCAGTGGAACTTCGTCCAAAGTTGTGTCCCTGAGAATGGAGTGCACGGTCAAACAATCATGTCAGTCTGTCAAGTACTGCAGATCTGACAGCACTTCGTAGGAAGGGTCCTTTACTCAGTGAACATCGAATTTTCGCTCAAAGGCGAACAGGGTTTAGTGTTTCGCCTAGCGCTCAGAGGTCGGGGCTGACGCTTTTCTTGTAAATCGGCATTTATGGTTTTGGATTCTAACCACCGCGATGCTGACATCCTTCTACAGCAAAGGCCCCGTTCTTGTGACGAACTTTATCTTCAAATAGAGGGCAATCAATATGGGGCAGGGGAATATTAGCGAGCAGCAAATTTTCAGTTCTCTGGTTGACACGGTGTATCAGGGCCACCTCAGTGAGATGGCTATAGTTGCCCTTTTCTTAGGGCTTGAAGTTCCGAGCTGTGGACATCTTCTGGGAAAGGATGGAGACATCTTCCAGCTAGCAGGCATGAATTCGCTCTGCACTGTTTGCAAGGCAGCACATGTTCCATGACTACCCTTTTAAGCCGTACTGGCGGCTGCGTTCTCATACCTGACAGTAAGTCTAGAGGCGAAGAATGGCACATTGACCAGGGCTACAGCTTGGCAATTTTGGGTTTGGGGCTCCCAATGTTCTTCTTGAGAAGTAACCATGGACTACAAGAAGATACTGCTGCAGTGCTCAATGCAGCAGCGATATACGACATGAGCAGTGTGTGCTTGCCCCGTTGTGAGCGTCAAGCAACATTTCACAGTTGCGGCTTGGTATTGTTGACAATGGAGCACCAAGTTGCAAGTGTTCACACAGCGATGGCACATGGGCGGTTCACCGCCTAGTGCAAAGGGCAACAGTTGACTTCACAACAGCCTTTCGCTACCGTTTTCCACCGCAAAACTAACAGTGTGCACAGGATCTGATTGACACAAGTTGTATGCTACGAATGCTGCATGGTGGATGGGAGCTGACAATGACATGTGGTCAACACTGCCTTGAGGCATGCAGTAATGTGGCATTGTTTCACTGGTTGCAGTGGTACTGCTGCTGGGGGAAATTCAAGAGGATGCTGCAGCATCCACCACTGTTGGCGCACTGCATATACAGTGGGGGCCCCGGTTTAGCGACCCCCCGTGACAAGCCAGCTGAGGGGTCGCTAAACCAGATGGGTCGCTACAGCCCCCCAGTACTTTAAATGCTTCAGCAGTACTTAACGCAGTTTAGCAGTAGTTTAAGTCCCGCAAGGCGTCCCAGGCAGCGACAACCCAGGACCCAACACGACCAGGACGCCATCGGTAAGGGAGTACCCCGGCCACCAGTGTGGGGGGTACCTTGACCGCCAGTGGGGGGGTACCTTGGCTGCCGGTATAGGGGGTACCCTGTCGTAGTGAAATAAAGTACCTGGAACTGTGACAAGCCGTTCAGGGGGCTGCTACACCTAGACAGGTCGCTAAACAGGGTTGCTAAACTGGGGCTCCCACTGTACTGAGTCATCATGGCTGCCTTGCATGCTTGCTGCTCACCTGAAACCAAAGGAAGTTCCTGAGGTCCATGGAGTGCTGGTCAAACTCCACGTCGCTGCCCTCCTGGCAGAAACCCAAGTTCACTGGAAATGTGTCGTTGTCAAACTTGGGATACGCACGAGCACGGAACAGCATGCCACACTCCCCGCTGGTGTCCTCAACAAACAAATGGCCCTCGTGGAGGTCGAATCGGGAGAGGTTAACCTGAAGAATGCAGCAAAATGAACAAAACATATTCTGGAAAAGCCTGAATCAATGCCTGGCTAGAGTGTGAGCAACAGGTTTTGGCTTGACGTCCATCTTGAACACTGCCATAGAATGCGTGCAACAACATAAGGAGCGCAGGCGCTATGATGCCTTTGGCTCATACTGCCAGAGCACATGCCCAACCAACTCCACCCCCCCTGGCTCCTCCCTCCCTCTCATATTGCACCAACATGCGCAAGATAGCAAATCAAAATCTAGAAATCAAAGGGTCCTTTCTACCCCTCTTGACAATCAGCATTGAAGAATGGGTTGGTTCGGTGTGTCCCATTCCTGTGTTGGGCTGCAACATCTACACGCTTGGCTACTGTGTGGTTGATGTTATCGTCTGTGTTGAACCAGTCCATACCCTCTTGCTGCTCGACACTTCAACTTCATCACACTTTCTAGACAAATTCGCTATCGCCGGATCTGCCACAGGAATCAACTAGGCCACAGTTTGCACATCAATTTGGATCCTCTCCATCCGTCCCAATATTTGTCAGTCAGAATTAGCTGCAACTACAATAACGCATACAAGATAACATACGATCATGACAAGATGAACACAAGCACAACAACACAGGCATAAATGTAGAATATTATCTGAGAGGAAAATAATGATCAAAAGGCGGCTTTCTTGTCCTGGGTCCAAATCAAGCAGTGGGTGGCCTTCTGCAACACAGATTGTACAAAACCTGGCTAAACAGTAGCATTCCACTGCCATTCCTGCAATGCCTAGAGAATTTCGTTGCCAGCAAGGCGAACCCAATATGCGTACTCATGGGTTTCATTTGTGAACTGTATGAATCTGATGCCATATGCCTAGTTATGGATTACATGATTCTTATTTTGACATTTCTCCATCAAACACTCCCAGTTTCATTGGCACAGTTCCAAAATGCAGAATCACTCAGGGGTTGTTCGATGCCAGGAAATGGCGTTGTGCACACAGACTCCACTTATTAGGCAGAGCAGAAAACGAAGATTCTGATGCAACAATGCTCTAATCGTTTGCCCACCTGGGTGCTGGCACTCTCAGATATGGTAATGAAGAGGTTTGCAAGCCACAGGTTCACTGCATCGTCTTCAAACCGACTGCAGTCTGGAAATGTGGTGAGGCTGCATTTCGACTCTGCGAGCAAATTCAGACCAGATTACGTTCTGGAACATTCCAATCCACCAAAAAATGGCAGCTAGCCAAGGCCTGGCTGGGCCTCCAAAAGATGCCAGCAGGAGAGTATTTCCATTATGAACGCGAAACAACAGGTTTGGAGCAGCGCAGTGCAACGCCAGTCCTAAATGAGTCGGTATTGTGTGGAAAATTGTGAGCATATCTGTTGGTACAGACAGCCCGAGCAGAGTACCGCCACGAAGCTGTTCACATACGGATCACACACGTTCACACCGCGGTCACATGGCGCCCGCTGGGCGAAGTTGCTGCGTTCTACGTTCAACCAGGAAGCGCGCGGCACAGAGCTGCACTGGCCTTGTGCCATGTGCTTTCCTGCTGCACTGGCAAGCTTGCGCATCAGGCTTCGACAGCGTGGGAATGAGCCTGCAGACATTTTCGGAGGGGTGCAGCCGTGGTCTCACGATTCTTCGCCACAACTCGTGCTGCGAAGTGCACGCACTGCGAGTCCCTCGTCGAATCCCTTTAAAAACACTGGCGCCGTCTTGCGATCCGACTCCATCACGGTGTCGATTGTCGCTGCACGCACGGGACGCGTGCATTCACTCGTGTGCAAGGAAAGAGCCACCGCGAGCCACACTCTGCAACAACGCGACTCAACAAAGGGGGACGACGGTCAAATCCGCGCCCAAGACATGCCCCTGCCTCCCCGCACCTGTGCTGTTTGCCACGCTGGGCGCCTCGAACGTCGTGCCGTTCAGCGCCGCGAGGATGGGCGATATGTCGCTGGCGTTGGCCCCCCGGCAGAAGTTCGTCCAGGCCCCGGGCGGCGGTGGCGGCACGGCGAGGATCGACGTCCGGTTGCTGATGTCGTCCCTCTGAAAAGCACGCGCGCCCATCAAACCCAGCCGCTGGCGAGAAGGCGACGGCAAGAGGCGGCGAGGAGGCGGGGCGGCGCTCCCGGCAGGATCTTGCAAGCGGGCGTTTCGCTCATGATTCTCTTCCCTCCGACCGCAGGCGCGCGGGGATCACCCCACCCCCTCCGCGAGCAGCGCATCCGACGCCTTCCTTGCGCGAATGGCCCCCACGACGTACGTGCCCCGCCTTTGCGCCGACAGCACGTGGCCGAGCAATCGAGATCGAACCTCCGAGCGGAGCCAAGAAAAAATGTCCCCGGTCCTTTGCCGCGCAGGCTCGATGCGGGTGTGGTGAATCGGGGCGCTCACCCTCGCGGCGTCCGTCTCCCGGCCGCTCAGAACGTCCAGCACGTCGCGCGCCACGCCCATCCGGACCAGCTCCCCCGCGTCGGGGTGGTCGTTCACCGGCCCCTCGGCATCCGACTGGCCCAGGGCGCCGCTCGCGACCGCCAGCGCCAGCAGGCACGCAATCATCGCGGCCGGGCGCATCATCGCCCTCTGGGGAGACCTGGCGACGGAAGAGGGTTGCGAGACCCCGACCGAAGTTTGGCTGCCCTAGCTGCCTGCCTGCGGCGCGGGCGGCTGCGCGGCCCTGGCGGCTTGTGTACCGCGGGAGGGGGCGCTGCGGGCTTTGGCGCTCGGGCGGGTCGAGGGAAAATGTACAGTGGGCAGCAAGGGCTGTGCCGTCGAACGGATGTTCTGTCGTACCTTCGAAGAAGCGGTCGGGTATGTGTTAGTAATGGGTCGCTCGCGTCCTAATGTACGTCGTCGCCAGCGTCTTCAGTGCGGTCGGTGGAACGCCGTAAAACGGAGCCTTTTGCAGCCGCTGGATCGAAACCGCAAAGGTAACCTGCAGGATGCGAGGCCTCCGCATCGCGGCTATCATCGAGTGACGCAGACAGCCCTCGCAGCAGATTTGTCTGCCCTCTGCCGTCCTTGCGCCTTGAAGCGCCTCGAAGCACCATCCATGTCTGCACTGAACTGCCATGATGGCTGCCATTTCTGGCGTGGTGCAAGCGCATTGATGCCAATGCGGGCTGGTGAGACGTCTGCGGAGGGGAAGGCCGTTACGCTCCAATCTGATGGCGGTGAAGCTTCGGCAACACGGATGCAGTCGGGTGCGTCCCTGTGCAAAGAGGAAGAAGACAATGCAAAGGAAAAAACAGTGCACCAAGTGAGGATCGAACTCACGACCTCCGGATTTCTCATCATTGTGTGTTATGAGACCGACGCGCTAACCAGCTGCGCCATTGGTGCACGACAATTGTACCTGTAATCAGAGTATAATACTATAAGCAATGACTCCCACATTTGTCCCACTCGTCTTCCGGCAAAAATCGGCATATCTGTGGCTGGCACAGTTTTCTCCACTGGCCTCTTGCTCGGCTGCACGCAGGCAGTAGAGAGTTGACCCCACAGCTGATGGGGTGAGCGACACATGCCACTGCCTCGGCGGCATCGCAGCGGGGCGCGGATGCCTGGTTTGCTGGCGCGTGGCGCAGCTCGTGCAACGCAATCTTGGTGAACGCGTCATGGCCGTTAGAATGCAATGGCGCTGCTTTGTCCTCTGCAAGGACATGCAGGCCAGAATCATTGAAAGCTAGCGCCACCAGTGCATCCGGGGCAGAGAACAGCGTGGCGACGCAGCTGGTCGATTGTGCGAAACCAGTGGGACGGATGTCAAATGCGGTTAACTCCATATATTCGCATTTTGTCCAGCCTCTTCACATGAAATTCCCATGAGAATGGATGCGCAGCTTTGGCAACCAAAACGATTGCAGGGCACGCAAAGCAAGGATCCAAAGGACTGACCGTGCAATGGGCTCCGCCATCATTTCAGTGCGGTTGATTGCCTCTGGTGCACGCCCTGGTGATGACAGGCGGTTGATTCCATCAATTTTGAATGCCACTTTGCACGTTCACTTGCTGGACGGACGGGTTGCTGCTTGTGTCCACCGCTCAATGCAATCTTCCTGAGTCTTCGCTGTTTCAACCTTCATACGAAACTGCTGCTTGGCAGATTGACACTTTAAAATAATGCAATACGCCCCGCGCGGTATGACAAGCCATCAGTGCCACTGTCAAGGAACACCACCTCATCGTCCATGCCTGCCTTCTGGTCAGCAGAACGCATGGTCGGCTAATCCATTCGCCATTTGGCTGGCTCTGAACGTGAGAACGATGACCACTGCAGCACTGCTCGCATACCAATCCCCATCCACAAGGCGCGGGCTGCAGGCTTCACTTCTACTGATGCAGCGCACTAGCCTTGAGGAGCAAATTCTACAGGTCAGCTGCTCTTAGCTATGCATCACGAACATTGTTTCATACCCAGAAGTGCCACAACTCTTCCCCAAACTCCTCCCCTCACCCCGACCCCTATCCCCTACCCCACACTACACACCCACCACACCCTACCCCACAAGCCTCAGTATCGGAGCTCAAGCTGCCACCAAACGATGAGCTTGAAAGTGTCGTTCACTTGTTCGATCTCCCATCGTCCTCTATCCCGCACCCATTTTACTTGCTCAGGCACCTGTGGCTGTGCTACAAACGAATTAAAAAGCAATCCTATCGATTACTTCTCAAACCTGTCCCTGCTGGCCCAATTTTATCGCTAAACCCCAACCGCCCCCCTTACGATGGTTGTGGCGCCAAAACCAAACTGACAAATTCCATTGTGCCCCATCCGCGCATCCACATCAACCTAGCCCAGCACAGGCATCCTAATGCCTAAAGCGGGCTCCAGTCAAGCACTTCTCCAGTGGCTGCGCCTGGCTAGCGATCATTTGGCAACCCCCGTTCAACCATCCGAGCCTGCCCAAACAAACCACTACATCAATAAATTGATCCATGGTGCAGAAGACAGTCCCCTCCCTGGCCTTGCATCCTGACCATGGCCCGAGCTCCCAGGCGTACATGTCTTCCCTCACTTGGAAGATTGTTGCATTGCCGCCCTCAGCTTGAGTTGCGAGTACCACACCATGCCCACCAAAGACACCCCCACACCCAACAGCTTCTTTGGAGGCATCTCGTCACCGAAGAACAAGACGCCCCCAGTGAGGATGATTATGGTCTTCATGTGGCCCACCACGTTGTAGGTCAGGCTGCTCGTGGCGCCGATCACAAGGAAGGTGCTGAGGCTCACCAGCAGGCCCAGGGCAGCGCTGATAAATATGGCGCACACAGCCCCAGCGCTGTACCTGCACATGGGTAGGAAGTGTGCTGGTTGACTGGCAAGAATGGGGGTTGAGATCCACCAAGGCTAGCAAAGATCCAGGATGGCATGGTACAGCAAAGTTTGTGGGGAAACAGGATTGGAGAACGGTGCTGCCGGGCAGCTTGTTCTTGGGGCAATGCGAACTCTGCCGTTGACTCTGGGAGGCGAGGCAAAGAGTGGTTGGGACACAGGCAAGACCGCGGCGCACGTAGTTCACGCACGGGAAGCAGCGGCGACCAGCGGTGCAGGTCTCTGGCGCTGGAAAACCAGAGCGCTTTGCTGCTCAGCTGGACAGGATCGAGACCACCGACAGGCAACCAGCCCCGCGCCCCTTGCCGGCGCAGTGGAGCTCCCCTCTTTAACAGGTCAGGTGATCAGAGCCCTCCAGCCCTGCAAATGTCGCTGCGGCGCGCCCAAGACATCCCAAGACATCCCAGGTTTCCCTCCCAGGTTTCCCCCCCCGGCCTCCCCGTCGCAAGACGTCGCGAATTCAGGCCGGACCAACCCCCCGCTCAAAAGCGTCAGTCGCGGCCCCCTCCGATTCCCTCACGGCGTCCCCCGCGACCACAGGCCCGCGGGCGCTGGGAAGTCCCCAACAGGGGGCCAGACCATTGTACCCCATTCAGCCCACCTGTAGCCCAGGAGCGTGCCCTCCCCCGCCTCCCGCCACCCCACGGGCTCCAGGATCGGCACCAGCACGCCCAGCAGCAGCGCCGCCTGTGGCGCGAACTCGTTCAGCAGCTGCATGCTGCTGGCCTGCAGCTCCTTCTGCTTGGTGCCCGCGAAGATCTGATACATCGCCGTGGAGGTCACGGCGCCCAGGCCCACCAGGAGCCCCATGGCGTTGGTGGCCACCTGGCTGTCTGTCACGGTAGCGAGCCCGATGCCCGCGCAGACCACCACCACGGATAGCACCACCTGGAGGCTGGCGCGCTTGCCGAACAGCACGGCCTCCAGGCCCAGCACGGCCGGCGCCACGGCGATCTTGGAGATCTGGTAGAAGCCTACAGTGTTGATGTTGAGGTTGAGGTTGCACAGCACGATGTAGGCCACGAAGGCGGCGGCCAGGGGCAGGAGGCGCATCTTGGGCAGGTCCCTGTGCTCGAACATGCCGGCGCGCAGGAAGATGCGCATGCCGACGATGGTGAAGAGCGTGTGGATCCAGGTGAGGGCGATGGTGAAGTGAAAGCCGTAGACCTGGAAGACGGTCTTGTTGGCGAAGACGATGCCGGAGGCGGTGACGATGTTGAGCAGGCCGTAGGCCGCGGGGCGCAGGATCTCGACCATGCCGACCGCGTCGCTGCCGCGGGGGGAGGGGGTGCCCGCGGCGCGCGACAGCGGAGCTTGGCGCGCCGAGGTGCCTGGGGCCGTGGCTTGGGGGGTGGGTGGGCGCCCAGGCGCGCTTTTTTAACCGACGGGGAGCGCAGGGAGCAATTTTTGGTGCGGGTGGGCGAGGGGGATATTCCGCCAGCGCTGGGATTGTCAACGAGGGTGAGGAAGGGGCCTTGGTGTTCTAACTTCAGCCCCTCTTTAACTTCTGAGAGCATCTTTATCGGTCGGCGCTATTGTTCCGGCGGAGCTATTCGGCTATCCGAATAGCTCCGCACGTCAAAAAACCATCATTAACGGTTGGGGAGCAATAACTCCCCAATAGCTCCCCCGGAGCTATTCGGCGCCCAGCGGTGCTATTCGGGGCCAGAATAGCTCCGCTCGAGACCGAATAGCTCCCCAGAATAGCACCGGTGCTATTCACGCAGCACTTGGCGGCGGCTGCTTGGAACAACGCGGAGGGGCCTTAGTACAGCGGAGGGGCCTTGGGACAGCCGAACCATGCAAATAGCACCCCCCGTTACGGATGCCCATGGGGTGCTATTGCTCCCCAAGGCATCCACCGTTACGGATGCACGCCCGGTGCTATTGCTCCTGTTCGGGGCACCAATAAATGGAGCCGATCTATATGAATAGATGGCTGCCATGCCACAAGAAATGTTATGCGAATACTACCAAGCTGGTGCCCCGTGAGGCCCAGAATTCCAGGCCAGGTTGGCCTCAGTCGACAGTTCGCAAACAGACCGGTGGGGTACCCCTCAAGCAGCCTACCATGAGGCCACAGGGAACCCACAGGGGCCGTCAGGGCCCGGATGTACGCCGCCAGGTGGACAACTGTCACGTAAACCCGCCCAGCTATTCACCCACTGCGCGGGAAGCACCCAGGAAGCACCAAGGCCTGTGAGGCCCGCACCCAACGCCAGCCACCTGCATGCCCAGCGACTGGCTGAAACGCTGCGCGCGTGCCAAGCGACCGACCCGAATGGATCAGGGGCACCTGCCGATGGGCCCTGCGTCGAAAGATTGGAGCAATGCCCGTTGATCGGGCAGTTCTGCCCATGGGAACCCATGGGACTCCGCGGAGGGGGTCGCAGCCGCACGGCGGCGAAGACAATCCCAAGGGGATTGCTTGGAGGTGGCCGGGGGGATCCGGAGGCAAGGGGCAGAGTTCCCTTTCTGCCCGGGCAGCACACTTACAGAGGGGTGCTCGAGAGAGAGCGCCCCCCAAAGGTGGATGTGGGAATGGATGGCGATGGTGGTCCGGAGGCGTTTCCGGAACGGGGGGGATCTTTCCGGAAAAAACGAGCCGGCCATTCTACGGAGGGGGGCCTTGCGCCCAACCCTGCCGGGGGGGTTTGCTCGCAAAGGCCGCCTTGAGGAAACGCGCCGACCCGATGGCGGGCCGGAGGGGGGGCAAGGGGGTGCGAGTGCGGAGAGTGAGGTGGTGGGGGGCGCCTGTACCGCCGAGCGCTGACTCAGCGGGGCGCCCGGGGGAATTTGCGATACGCGTACGTATCGGGCAGGAATCGGGCGCTGTCACGTCGCCCTGTATGCTAGGCGACTGTATGCGAACTGGCACGTGGGGTTCTGATTGCAGTCAGGCATGGAGACTCATTATGGGTTGAAAGACATCATTATGAGATTCTGATGACACAGATCGATTGCAAATTCAATTTGCAATTGAATGGTACAAGATTTATGTTTTTCTGATAAGTTCTGGAAAATCTAGGGTCCTAGAAAGAACAAAATAAGTGGACCCTAAGAAACAACATTTGTTTCCGATGGACTTTTGAGGGTTTTTAGGATTGAAAAGCTAGGTGTTGCTGGAAAGAAACAGTGGTTAAAGCATTTTAGGGATAGTGGAGACTGCTGTCAAGTGTAGCTTTGAGATAGGTTAGTTTGTGATGAGATATGCGCGGATTTGGGCATGCCATGCGAGATCTCCGCGGATTGCGCCACCATGGCTGTGTCGCTGGACGACAACGGCCTGGAAGGGCGAACGTCAGTTGTGTTTGCATGGCGAAGGGACCTGGGGTTTCCGTCCCTCCAGGATGTCAAGGATCTGTCGTCGGAGCTGGAAGAATTCCAGGAGAATCGAGTGAATACTCCTGGAGTTCGAGTGCACACCGTCCTGGGTGACGGAAGGACGGTGTGGGACGTTGAATGGAAGAGAGCCAACGATCTGCAGACGATATTGCTGCAGGAGTGGGACACTGCCCTTGTCCGAGACCTCAAGCTGTGCGATGTTATCAAGGATGCCACAGCAACCTTTGAAATGCTGTTTGACATACGAGATTTCCCGCCACTTCTCAAGTCCGAGATCCTCTACGGACTTGAGTCTATGGCATATCGAGGCATGGAACCGTCCTGGAGAGTGGCGGCTAGGGAGATTGAAGCGGCGTCTGTCAGAATGGAACAGAATACACCTATTCTTTGGCGGGCGAAGACAATCGTACGCAACAAGCTGGTTGTGTCGGAGGAGCGGGTTTTGGCTGAGCTGTTTGCTCAGCGAATCCAAGCCAAGACGATCAGAGAGGCCTTTGACATGGACGAAGAAGTGAAGGCGCTGCGACAGGAGTCCCGTCAAATGGAAGACATTCTTCTTGGACCAGTTCCTATGGCGGTTGCGACACCCTCTCTGGTCGAAGCCATCGACGAGTTCCACCAAAGACAGCGGGAAATCGATGAACTCAAGGCCAAGGACGACCTGAAGGTAGAAGTGGTGAATTGGCTTGCCAAGAAGGGACCTCGGCCCCTTGTGGTCAAGCCGAAAGTCTCTCCTGGTGCTGCCCGCCATCCGTGAGGGCATGGCAGCGTGGGGCACATGGAACATGGAGCCCATGCAGGATTCGGTGTGAATGCGGTCAGATTTGATGGATACGCTGATAGCGACATGTTGAGCGAGCGGGGGTTGTGTGGTACACTTTGTTTAACTGTCATTTCAAGTGAAAGGACTTGACGAAATATTGCACTACGTTTTCTATGAAATTTCATGGTGAATATGAGGTACTAGGAACCCCAGATCCGGAATCTTCCAAGTCAGCAGCGGCAACATGATGGTACTAGGGTTTGGCGGAACTTTAAGTGAAAAAATCTAGTGGGAATCAGTGTCCAATGTGTACACTATGGAACATATGGGGTGACTGGACACTAGGTGGAGGATTTGGTTGGATTTGGACGGCCCATAGGTGCTGTACGCTGATGGGACTTTAAATGCTGAAAAGTTTTGATGTGAATAACAAGAGGCATTACAAGAGGGATAGTAGGGAATCTTCTGAGGCATATTCTGCGGTGTGTGTGGCTGAGAATGAATGCGAACTTGTATATAATCCGACGAGCTGGCAATGTAGGCTGCTCTCGGTCTGTAACTCGTTTTGGTTACGGCCGCTGCAGCCAGCCAGGCCTCCTCACCGGCTGAGGAGAGGACCTGCGAGGCCAAGTGAGTATCCCTTTCGAGGGAGGGACTCAGGCCCTGTGTGCGACTGGCGTGAGGCGATCGGCCTGTGCGTTTCTGACCGTTTCGTCGATCGAATTCGCCCCCATTCGACTGGGTTCAAGTCGATTCTTCACTGCTGCCCTCCGGAGAGGTCTGGCCATGGCGTGGCCACGATCTTGTCATGGTTTTGGAGCATGGGTATGCATTCTGGGGCTGGTCGTCACGTCATGGGGAATGGTCTCGTCATATACGGTTGAGGATGTGTCTGAACCTGCCAGAAGTCCATCAGTTTCTGACGACGATTTCGAGGCTACAGGTGTGAGTGCAGACGGCATGGACAAGTCGAGTATACCCCTGCTCATGGGGGGTGATGATGCTGGAGAAGATCGGCGCATAACGGCGCTGATCCATGACAACGCAGCTGCTCGTGAAGAGCTGCGTCGTCAGCGTTTAGCCATGAAGGAGATGAGCGACAAGATGTCGACTCTGATCCTGGCTGTGAAGGAGGAGAGTTCCAAGGGTCCGAGTAGGAAATCGCTGCTACGTCGGGCATGGGACGGACTGTGGGGTGTTGAAAAGGACTGGATAGTTGAAGAGCTGGTGATTGACGAGGATTCGTCGAGAAGCAATATGACATCAGCTTCAGAGACGGGCACTGAACCACCACACCCGGAGTTGACGCGTACTGTGACGTCCATTGTGAATTGTACGTCTGTCAGGACGTGCATCTTGTACATGGTGGATGCGGCGTTATGTGCACCTTCAGGATTTGTCAGCAATCCGTATGGATACATGCTGCAATCCCTCAACACCATGAACACTGTGGCAAGAGGGAACATGGATATCCTGGGGCAGATCATCGCTGGAATTGTTGCTGTTACGCGCACCAGCCTGATGTGGGAGACGTCCTACTAATGGCCCTTGGTGTGGGGGACGCCCTGCCCAAGGCACGTACTATTCCTCACCCACTGTAACCTTTATCCATATTAGGATACGGGAGTAGGAGGGGTGGTCCCGCCTAGGTGCCCTGTAAGGACCTAGGTGCCCGGCGAGGCGGGTCCGCTGCTCAAAGAGGGCAGGAACCCCACACCCACATCCTATTCGTAACAATTGGTTTCGGAGCCGCCTGAGGGTGGCGGCCACGCTTCCACCTGGGAGCGCGCGAGAGTACAAGACGCCGAAGCCCTTCCCCGGCCTCCTCCATGGAGGCTGAGGAATCGGAAGAACAAGCCCGGGATGGGCAGGGGGAAGGACAAGCCCGGATGGGCAGGCGATCGATACAGCCCGGGATGGGCAAGGAACTGAACAAGCCCGGGATGGGCCAGGAGGTGTAACAGTCCGGGAGGACATGGCTGGACCCTCCACAGCCACATCGGCACCCGCAACAGAAGATGAGCCGATGGAAGAAGTGGATACCCCGCCGGCGGCGGAGAAGACACAGGAGCAAGACCAGGACGCTGAGGCGGCGGCGACGTTGCTGAAGATCCCTGGTATCAAAGAGCTCCTGCAGAAGATGGCGGATACCGCGGCCGAGAAGGCCGAGAAGGCGAGAGCGAAGCGGGATGAAGAGACCGCCGAGAGGATCGCCTCGCTGGAGATCGCCGTCAACAAGGCCAAGAAAGAAGCTCGAGAGAAAGAGCTGGCCATGAAGAAGGCGAAGCAGCAGAGCCGCGAGGCCCAAGAAGCCAAAACCTCCGCCGAAGACCAAGTCAAGGCGTTGAGTGACCGCCTCCTGAAGCAAAAGCAGCGGGCCCGGGAGGCAGAAGAGAGAAGCGCCCAACAGGTGGTGCCAGCTGTGAGGGCCCCCAGTCCGTCGGAGCTGCCCATGCCAACCATCCCAGAGGAAGACTGGAAGGTTGCTGGCAAGCAGCGCTCCAAGCGGAAGAGTCCATCGCCAGGTGAGCGGCCGATGGAAAGTGAGAAATCTCCATATCAAGGCCGGGAGGCCAAAGCCTTAGGGCGAGTTGAGAGAATGCAAGGCCGGAAGGTCAAGATCCCGGAGCTACGGCTCAAATCCCAGGTGTATGTGAGAACACCTAGTGGATCGGACGGGACTGGAGATGAGTCGCTCACAGAAAGCGCTCAAGCTGTTTGCGGAAAAAGTCCGCCAAGGCCGGGAGGCCATAATTGGAGCCCTCGGAGGCCTGCGCTACCAGAATGGGGGCCGGGTGAAAGCTCAAGGGTGCTGGAGTTCGTTCCAGACACTCGAGATCCATATAGCCGGCAACCACCGTGCCGTGCAATGTGGACAAAGTTCCACAGTGATCTCGTCGATGAGCTTGACGAGGGATGGCGGATGGCCGCCGACCAGTTTGGAGAAAGGTTAACCACCGCCAGACTGGTTAGAATACAAAGGTGGTATGGTCCTGGAATGGCAGATCAAATTGCCAAAGAGGACCCAAATTGGCCAGAAAAGATGGCCTTTGCGCTCAGGCATATCCCGGAACCATGGGACTTGAGCGAGGGGAGTCCAGAGAGACCAGACCCTAATGATCCCCACGAGCAGTGGGAGGAGATCTCGGAATTGTCGTTCTCATCATGTGCTTCTCCTTTGCCGGGTGATATGTCAACCCGTGCACAAGTGCATAGAATGGAGAAGGAGAGACGACGGATTCGTAACCGAGATCGTTTTGCTCGTGCAAAGAAGTTAGACGAGCAAAAGGCCAGAAAGGCCAAACAATGGAGAGAGTTGAAAACGCTGCGACGTGAGCGGGATCGTCAATTGAATCCTGAAAAGTATGAGCGTAAGCGAGCTCACAAACGCCAGCGCAAGGCTGAGATCAAGCGGTTTTTCTCCGCAGGAGGCAGCCAAAAGGCGCAGCGCCTGGAGGTACAGCCCAAGGTCGATGAGCTGGATCCGGCCGAGCAGGCTAAGGCCTTTGCCCGTATTGCCAAGGAGGGGACCTCCACCCGCCGGGCAGACCAGCAGGACAGTAGCGGCAGTGACAGTGGTGTAAACCACCCTGCCCGCTTTGTCCCTATCCAACCGGAGCCGGCATCGCCATCGGTTGTGGAAACCAGCGGTCATAAGGTGCAAAGGATGCCGGAGAGGGAGATCCCGCTTGGAGAAGCAAAGGCGAAAGAACAGCCTGATAAGGCAAAAGACCCGCCTGCAGAGGCGAGAACACAGCCTAGAAAGGCAAAGGAGGAATCCAAAGGCCCGCAAAGGCCAGTTTCAGGTAATCATCCTGTTGAACTGTCTTTGCTGCGACCTGTTGTAAAGAATACACAGACGCGTAACCGTGCAGAAGTTGGTGATTCTGCTGGTAACGATGAGATTGTGTATCTCGGTTCAGCAGGTGAACCTGCCAGTCCAATTCCCTGGGAAAGACGGGAGACATATGAGATCCTGCAGAGGCAGGAAGCTGCTTTGCAGAAAGCAAAGGCGGATGCAGAGAAAGCTGCACAGCTTCGTTCCTTGATGGGGGATGAAGACTATGCAGCATATCTGGAGCCGCAAGAAGCAAAGCAGATTTCTCATGGACGGCAGGAAATTGCCTATAAACCGGCGAAACCGGGGCCTGGATACCAGGAACGCCGCGCCCAGCAAATGGCGGCTGATCAAAGAGGACGTGCCAAGGTGCCGCACGAGGCTGCAAAGCCCACCCCAGTGATGCGTGTTCCTGTCATCCAGGACACGAGGGGCTTTTGGGATACGCTGGGCGCCTTTCATGACCCTCATGGAGGGGTATACTTTAAGGGGTATTATCATCCCCGTGGAGGACATGCCCCATACAGGGCCCAAGTCCCAAGGGACGCCCTCCAACGTATACCCGGGAAGCTGCGTGGCCTCTTTGATGCGCAGCAGACGGCACTGGGGATATATGTGCCAGAGGGTCAAGAAGCAGCCATGGAATGGCAGGCCATCCAGAGAACTGGCCGAAAAGTCCCTGAAGAGGGATCAGTGCAAATGCCCCCGGGACCATCGATGCAGGCAGGTCCCACCACACCGGCTCGTCCAGTGGCTCAGCCAGAAATGGTGCCAAGACAGCCGGTGCGGCTTTATACAATGGGGCAGGCTGGACAGCGGACATCACAGCCTCCTGTGCAAACGACGCAGCAAAAGATTCAAAGGCTGCAGGAGATGTCTCCATTTGCGCCGGAGTCAGCTGTGTATCCGCCAGTTCGGTATTATCAACCAGGGATGGCGGCACAGCCCGGGAGGGCATACCAACCCGGAAGGGTACCGCAGGCGGAGATCGCCCCAAGACAAGAGGAATACTCAACACCCGCTTACAGTGGATCATCCCATCCATCAGGATCGGGAGGTTACGAGAGGGTGTACGAGTACCCGCCCGGTCATTTCCAGACCCAGGAACCTCCACATGAGGAATTTCTGTTTGGGATGGAGGGTGATCAGGCTGTTGAGCCACATCGGGCGGAAATGGGGCCTCCACCGCCTCCGGAGGGGTACAATCCCCAAGGGCCGGGTTATACCGGTCAAGCCTATTTGGCAGCGGCGCAGGAGATTCCATATGCGCCAGCTTATTACGAACCCGGAAGGGAAGCTCAGGTGAGCATGAACATGCCTAAGATGAACAGTCAGGGCATGAAACCCCCAAAATGGAATGAAGATAAACAGGCCTTAACCAAGTGGTTACAAGAAATCATCATGTATTTCAAAACCACTATGGCACCCCGGACACAATGGGGATGGATAGCACTCAATACTCTTGAAGAGTCAGTGAAACATGGCCTACTAGCCCAGTTGGGACACATATGGGGGATAACAATTGATGCAGAAGTGCTCTCACAGCCAGATTTTCAACTGTCATGGGAACAGTTTAAGTATGGCATGGAGACACTTTATGATCATAAATGTTCCGACTTCGAAATCCGGTCGGAAATAGCAGCCTTTACAAAGGCAGGGACCTCGGGTCCCGATACGATCAAATACATGCAGCTCTTGGAACAAATGTTTCTCAAGTGTGAGAACGAACTTGATGATTTTTCCAAGTTGCATGTATTGTATACTGGACTCCGTCCAGATATTAAGAGGAAATGCCTCTTAAATAAAGATGATGAGCAATGGACCACTTATGCCAGCCTGAGGGCGCATTTATATAAAGTGGGACCAACATATGACCAAGAATACAAGGCATATGGCTCTCGCCGAAATGAAAGCCGGGATGGCAAACCGCACACGAGTAATCGTCTTGCTCCTAACAGAGTTATTCAAAAATACCACGCATTGAAAGTGGATCGTCGTGGCAAACCAGTTTTGAATAACAGGCCGAGAGGTCAAGGAGGGACGACTTACAAAAGTTCTCGTGTTGCTATGAAAATGCAGCCGCAGGCTTCGCATGGGGAGCGGAACTACGAGCCGCTGGCCGATATCCGCGACCCAATGGAAGAAAAGATGGTCACCAACAGTGCGCAATTACGCGACACAACGTTGGAAGTCTTGAAGCGGGCCGGACGCTGTTATAAGTGCTTCAAGCCCTACTCAGCTGACCATCCTCGCGAATGCGAAGGGCGTGGAGTACTCCCGCAGATGCCGGTGAGTCCCGCTCGCAAACGCGTGTCAGCGTTACATGCTTCCACCAAACTGTGTTTGGCAATGCGAAAGCATAATATCACCAGTGTGAAACTGCGAACTGCACCGATGGATGTGCGCATGAATGCAGCACCGGTGATACCTGTTCCGAAAGTGCGAGCTGCACAAACTGCTGTGAATCGTGTGATGAAATTGTCTCACACACCGGCGCAGCCGGACAGGACCAAAAAGGGTCCTCGCAGTGACCTCGATCGTTCTGATCGCATGTTGCATCCTAAGCATTTTCAGCACATTCAATCACTGATTGCATATCGTTTCACACTCGATGCATGTGCCAACCCCAATGGGGATAATGCACTTTGCGAACGATATTGCTCAAGAGCCGACAGTTTCCTACGGAAACCACTCGCTCATGAATTTGCGCGGATTAATCCACCTTTCCAACAGGCAGCGTCCTTTTTGGACCATTATTTTGCGGAAAGAGCAAAAGCTCCTACACAAGTAGGCGCATGTATATTACTGCCTGCATGGCGAACGTTTACGGACGATCCCCGGTTGCGCACCTTGCGCATTCTGGTACATTACCCAAAGGGTACCGGGTTGTTTACACAACCGCAGGATGATCGTCCTGGTCGCAAGGAAATGCCTGGCATTCCTTGGCCTGTGAACGTATATTATCAACCCTTTGTGGGTTCAGCGGAACACCGCATCAGAGGGGTCTCACAAGACCAGCCTCGTTTGACGTTTACCGGCCAGGTCGGGCACCAGCCCGCCTCAATTCTCTTTGATACCGGGGCCACTGGCACCGCGTACATCAACCCGACGTGTTGTCGCCGGTTAGGCTTAAAGCCCCGTTCGCCACATGCACTGTCTAATCGACAGCTTCGTCGCATTAATCGCCTTCGCCGTATGGCGCGTGCGACGCAACGTATTGTGGATCCCACGGAGTTCTCCACACCTCCACGTGTGGATGATCCTCACATGGAAAGTGAAGTGCTTTTAGCGGATGGGACATCCCTCCCATCTTTGGGGGTTGTCGATGTCCCCTTGACCATTCAAGGCTACAAGGACACAGTCCGTTGCCTGGTCATTGACCTTTCCGACGATTATGACATTATCCTTGGCGACAATTGGCTCTATGAGCATGCCGGTGTCATTGATTATCGTCGTGGTCAAATCCGTGTCGTTTTTCGTGGACGTGAGATTACTCTTCGTAGTACTCCCCGTTCCACTGTTTCTCCTTCCTTACCGGCCCGCCGGTTGGGTCATTTGTGTTCGCTGGGTTTTTCTCGTCGAGCCTACCAGCGTGGTTCTCCATTGCGCTTGGTTTTGGTTCGCCGGGTCGGCGACCTCCCTGAGGGGGACGCACCAGGCCCTTTGGCCACATCAGGTCGGGAGACCACAACTTATGCTGTTCCACCAGCACAGATCACAGCCCTTTTGGAGGAGTATAAAGATCTGTTCCCTGATGAACTCCCTGAGGGATTACCTCCAGACAGAGGAGTGTCATTAACTATCCCATTGGAGGAAGGGACCAAACCGGTTAAGCGACCAGCTTTCCGGTACAGCCCGAAGGAAATGGAGGAGATCCGATCACAGGTGGATTACCCGTTGAGGAAAGGTCTGATTACGGAAAGCAGTAGTCCCTTTGGGGCCCCTGTACTTTTCGTTCCTAAGCCAGATGGCAGCCTCCGAATGTGTATTGATTACCGGGCATTGAACAAAGCCACTATCAAGAATAAGTGGCCGATCCCGAGAATAGATACCCTATTGAATCAACTGCAAGGAGCCAAGGTGTTCTCGGCTATTGACTTGCAGCAAGGGTACTACCAATTACGGATCGATAAGGCAGATTGTGCCAAAACGGCGTTTGTTACGCCATTGGGCTTGTACGAGTTCAAAGTACTTCCCTTTGAACTTGCGAATGCCCCTGCGATATTCCAGCAGACGATGCACCATATATTTGGTGATCAACTTGGCAAACACGTCCTAGTTTACTTGGACGATATCTTGGTGTTTAGCCGAACTGCTGAAGAACACATACAACACCTTCGGTAGGTGTTAGAAGTGTTACGACAGCAAAAGTTATATTGTCGAATGCACAAGTGCCAGTTCAATAAGGAGGAGATCTCCTACCTGGGACATATCGTGTCTCAAGAAGGAATTCGCCCAGATCCCGAAGGGATTGAAAAGGTGAAGAACTGGCCTGTACCTCAGTGCGTGAAGCACGTACAGCAGTTCCTCGGACCGGCAAATTACTTTCGAAAGTTCATTCAGGGCTATTCGAAAATGGCGACTCCCTTGACAGACTTGACCAAACAGAATGGCAAGTGGGAGTGGACGTCGAAATGTCAGTCAACAT
>CAJHUC010002076.1:0-20567 GCA_905146915.1 Ostreobium quekettii
TGCTGCCATTGTTGCAAGTAGTGCAGCATTGGCTGATGTATACCACTAAAAAAGTGGTTGTGGGTGGCTGCCACTGAAGAAGTGGTGCAACCACTGAAATTGGATGGGATTGGTTCATGTTTACCACTAAAAAAGTGGTTGCATGAAGCTGCCACTGGAAAAGTAGTGCTGCCTTCGAAATGTTTGGTGTTTGGCACTAAGAAAGTGGCGGTGCTCCTGGAAAAGGAGCTGTGAAGCTGTGAGTAGCTGCAGGGTTTGTTTCTAAAGAAGAAACAAAAGTCCAGAACCTGTTTGGGGAAGCATGCTGGAAAAGCATGTTTTGCATTGATTACCATGGGTGCATGACTAAATCCCTGAAAAAGGGATGCAAGCACCCAACAACTCCTGGAAAAGGAGCTGTGAGAGTGTGAGATGATGTGGGAGTTTCTGGAGAAGAAACTAGACTCCCTGAATTGAAGTTGAGGCTGGAATTGAGGCAAACCATGCTAAAAAAGCATGTATTAGATTTGCTTGAAAATGGCGTATGTTTGATCCCTGAATAAGGGATTTGCACACCACCAAACAGCTCTTAAAGAAGGAATTGGTTCACCTCATTGAAAGGTGTATTTAGGCACAACACTGGACAAGTACTTTAGTCTAGAATTATTGTATTTTGTTTCAGGGGATAGTACTTAGTCCCTTCGGCGTCCCGGTGTGCCGTATGGTGGACCGGTGGGGAATTGACTGGGCGCCAGTCGCACCGGTGCGAGGCGCAGCCCCATGGGTGTGCCGAGGACTTTCCTCCACACTTGAGGGAGGCGCTCAGGCCCGGAGGCGGGTGCGGCGCACGACGAGAAGTGCCGCGCACGGGGCGCGAGCGGCGGCGACCGCCGCACTGCGCCATCCGTGCGGCAGGATTGGCGGGGGCACGGCGGACTTCGAGGCGGCCAAGGAGGCCGCACGGACGGTATTGCATAGCCTGGATGGCCGTGCTTGGGAGGAACAGTGGCGGAGCGCCTCTACCACCCGTGGATGGTGAGTTCTTGCGCACCATGCTGCCGCCGGAGAGGCGGGCTGAGGCGGTCCATTCCGGGGTGCTGGCGCGAGATGGGGCTGGTTTTGGCGAGGATGGCGCTGCACTGGGCTGTCCGTTAGGTGTGCGGAGTGAGGCGGAACGCGGCGCACTGACTTCGGAGAGTGAGGATGGCCTGATGGCGGACTTTGACAATGGAGCAACGGGCCATGGCGAGCTTGGGGACGAAGGAGAGGAGGCCGCCGAGGTTGAGGAGGCCATCGCGACCGGCACGATCAGCTTGGATTGGGCGGAGGTGGAGGGGCTCCTTGTGAAGGAGGAGCCCGTGGAGTTTTGAGCCGGCGCGGCAGCCGGCGAATGAACGGCGAGTGGCGCGGGTGTGGGGACAGGAGCCAGGGTGCACCCCGGGGGGAGAGGCGCAGTCAGGCTGTGCGGAATTGTCACGTGGGTGGGGAAGAGGGTGAAGTGCTTGACAAACTACTGTGAACATCGGACAACCACACCGAGGGGGTCAGTGTCCATTTGAGGGGCTGATGTGAGTGGTTGTGAATGGATTTGGGTGGCCGTGAGTGGACCGTTGCGCAAGGAAATAGGGGTAGTGGTGGCGGACCGCCTGTCTCTTTTTCCGTGGCCGATCGTGTGGTGACCCACCTGGCGTGCCGTGCTGTCGAACGGGAGGACACCCTGTAAGCCCCAATGAGGACCTTTCACTGTAACTCGTGCCTGCCTGCATGACCACCGCGAGTGTGACGTGACAGAACGCCTGCCAACGAGTAGGAGCGCGTGTCGCAAGGCGTGCCAGTGAGCCTGGTGCTGTACAGTGCTGTCATACCCCCACCGTGTCTGTGGGGGTTCCCCTGTTTGTGTGTGTGACTGTGCAAAGGGAAAAGGGTGTGTGTGTGAAGGGGGGGAAGCTGCTGCCTTTCTCTTGTTGCCATCCATTGCATCTGTTGGATCCCAACCTATTTGGTGTGTAGATCGGCAGTGCCTAAGAGCTGATGTTGCAAGCATCAGCCATGTTTTTTCAAAATGTGGTACCTTGCATTTTGAGGACAAGAACTTGTTGGCTATGCCTCACTGTTTGATCATCAAAGTGAATGAACAATGAATGAATTGTGATAGAGTGCATTTGACCTGCCTGCCAACCTGGCCATTTAGTATAATGGCCAAGCATAAGCAATAATGCCCAATTCCAGAATTGTCAGTGTGGCGATGTGTGGTTTTGCTCCCAGTGCGTTGTCATACTTGGGAACACCAGAAAATAATTGCATGTCATTCTTGTCTGTGCATATTTCTCTATCGAAAGCTTTGCAGAACTCAAGACAGCATATACCCATTGGGGCTAGAAACTGTCATTACGCTCAAACCTGTAGTGAGACTTCAAAGGGCAATTACATGGTTTGTTAATGCATTTTTTTATAAATTATGTGGGCAAATATTGTATGGTGTTCATTGTAGGCGTGTTCCGCTTGCCACCAGACATGGAGATGGTCATGCCAAGTAATAATATAACCTCTAACTTTGAAATCATTACACTCGTCGCCATGCAAGAGGGGATGCAATTTGCAATGCGGGAGGGTAGCGGGACAGCAACGTGTTGGCATCATTACAAAGGTGTTAGACTTGGCACAAGGGGTGTCTCTGGCATAATATACCATGACCAATAAAACAATCAAATGTGCTTGGTTTGGCTGGGATCTTGACCATATAGTTGCTATTGCATGCTTATTAATTAGATGCGCAACAACTCCCATACTCAAGTTGTTGTACATTTGCCCAATACTCTTTTATGTGTTGACAACTGTCTCGATTGGAATCGTTGCTGATGGGTCAAGGGCAGCTACATTGTGGAGAGCACAAGTCGCTGCTTTAAGTTGCCGCACGCCAATATCTGGCTTTGTGACCTTATTGCGACATAAAGCGGCCCATCCCCAAATATGCCCTATGCTTTGAGCGTCCCCTGCCAAACCACTTCAGTTGGCCTCATTCAGGCATAGCTGGGCCTGTCTAAAGTTGGTAGAAACGGGAACGGCAACGGTGTCCGTTCCCATCCCAGGGACGGTCCGTTCCTGGGACGGGAACGGTGTCCGTTCCTGCCCCAAGAACGGCCCCGTTCCTGGGTCCGTTCCTGAGTCAGGAACGGCCCCGTTCCAGTCCGTTCCAGTCCGTCCCAAATCCGTCCCAAATCCATCCCAAATCCGTCCCAAATCCGTCCCCAATCTGTCCGGCCCAAGGACGGGGACGGACTCCGGTCCGTCCCCGTTCCCGTTCCCGTCCCCGTTCCTAGTCCGTCCCCGTTCCTGGACGGCCCACCTCTGCATTCGGGGAGGATGATGTTTGAAGCTTGGGGGACACCCGAGATTTTCCGGATATATTATTGCATGGCTTTGAACGTCGAGTTGATATGATGAACAACAACCACCGTTTAGCGAGTCCTCAACGAGTTACTCAACCTACTTCAAGGCGCCCCTGGGTGTATTGGCAGGATAACTGCACAAGCATTGCAAGCACTTTGCCGGAAGCCTTGGCTGTTGCGTTGTTTACTTTGGGGATCGGGATTTGCCAACTGTTAAAAAGTTGACGATTATCAGCTGAAAGACTTCAATGCTGATTGGACGCTGGCAGGAAGGCGTTCCCCGTGACGTGTCCCCTCGGAATTCGCCCTGAAGCTTCCCGTCGATCCAATTTCAAATTTAAAATCCCTTCCCCATATCCCAAAATTCAATTCCCCTCCCAGCCTTCCCCGCCAAAACTCTCATACTCCGCCCCATTAAAACCCCCGCTCTTGCCTGCCCCGCCATTCTTCAGCAGAGCGAGGCCCCAAGCAACTCTTTCAGAGGCAGTCCCCCTGCAACTCCACCCCACGAGCTGAGTGTATTCTTCGGCGGCTGCCGATCGGCGTGCACGTCTCGAGATGTCCGGACGCGGCAAGGGCGGCAAGGGCCTGGGCAAGGGCGGCGCCAAGCGTCACCGCAAGGTCCTGCGGGACAATATTCAGGGCATCACCAAGCCGGCGATCCGGCGCCTGGCGCGGCGGGGCGGCGTGAAGCGCATCAGCGGCCTAATCTACGAGGAGACGCGCGGCGTGCTCAAGGTCTTCCTGGAGAACGTGATCCGGGACGCGGTGACCTACACGGAGCACGCGCGGCGGAAGACGGTGACCGCGATGGACGTCGTCTACGCGCTGAAGCGCCAGGGCCGGACGCTGTACGGATTCGGCGGCTAGGGCGGCTGTCCGGTGGCTTATTGTTTTCTTCTGTTTTGGGAAGGGGATTCTGACGAGGGGGTTCGGGCGCTTGCCCGCGGCATGAGCTCAGGTTCGAGTGGCGGGGTTCGGCGCTTGGTTGTATGAAGCCGGAAAAAAAGAAGAGCAGCGTGAAGGGGTTTGGGATCATCTTCCATGGAAGCCTCCGGGTTTTGTCTGGGATGTGGCGTGTGGGGCGGCCAAGGAATGCGCCCGCGCCGCAAGGAGGAGGAAGGCGCGCGACGTTCGAAATGGGCAAAACTCGCTGGTAACGATGACCGGGGACGGATAGGAGCCGCCCCGCTGGGACCCTGTTTGCACGGTTACTGTAAACTTTGTCGAAGTCGGCGTGCTGTGCGGCTGTGTGCATGGCCCAGACGTCTGGAGGCACGCTGATGAATACATTGCTCTGCGAAAAACCGCCTGGCGAAGGTTAGGACTGAACATTGGTCATCCGAACCTGGACCAGGGCCGGGTGAGCAATCGCCCGATGATTTGGAACAAAAATGCGGACGGGCTCCTGAGGCTGGGGCCCAGTTCTCTGGCAATTTCTGTGATCAGCAGCCCGCTGCCTCTTATCCCACAGGTCAACGAACTCCACCTCGATTAGGGCAGCACCACCCTGTCCTGGGCCAACTGCAGTGCTGTGCGAGCGGAAGGGGCTCCCGGTCGGAGGATTAGGCTCTGGGCGCCTCCTCACCCACTGGTCATTATGGCTCATGGTCGTGCCAGCCCCCAGGCAGGACAGTTGGAAATGTCCTGCTTGCCCACTTGGCAATGCCCGCCTCTTTGCCGCGGCCGTGATCGCAAGTCCCGCCATTCCCAACAGCGCTCCCAACGTTTGTTTTGTTCCCCGCGGTGTTTCGCGTTTCTGCTGGAGCGCAGGCATTGCCTCTGTCCGCTGCCGGAGACTGGTGGCCGTGGCGCGGCACTTTGGGGTCTGCGGGCGCCGAGAGGCAAGGCAGGTGGCGGGTCACGCTGGTGGAGGCCTTTGGTTGCATGGCGGTCCCTGCAGGTACGGGCGCAGCCGCGTGCTTTGCACTCCGTTTCTGGTGTGCTTTCTCTTTCCTTCCAATATGCTGTACCCTGCGCAGCGATTGGTCGGCCAGGCGTCAACGAAAGCGCGAAGCCGGGCAAACACTGCAACGTTTCTTGCGCGTGGGAACGTTGCTTTTGTCTTCATTCCGGAGTACCTGCGCGATGATTGGTTGCCGCTCGGCCCGGTGTCATCGGAAGTGGAAAGCACATCAAATACTGCAACGTTCTTTGGTATGTCAGAAGGATTTTTCTGTCTTCAGCACGTTTTTGCTGGGCTATCTGCTTTCGTCGACACCAGGCCGAGCGGCGACCAATCATCCCGCAGGGTACTTAGGAATGAAAAAGAAAAGACAGAAAATACGTTCCCACGTGCAAAAAAAAACGTTGCCCCCCTTCCTGGTCCGATTACTCATCGTCACGATCGCCGGCACGCCGGACGCCCGGCTCGCCGCGCCGTCCAAGAATTGAACCCCTTGGACCGACGAGATCTGGCGGAGCCCCAGGCAACCCTCCCCAATACTGCACAAAGTACTGGCGGCGGGACCAACGTCAGTCCGAGGTGCTCCGAGGCCGGACCCACGCGGCAGCGACCCGTGCCACATGCGTCAAATTTGGGCGCCGTTTGGGCCGTGTGCGCACAGCCGCTGGGCGCGCAAAGCTGGCAAGCACCCGAAGCGGGCTACCGCAGCAGGAGGACGAGGAACTCAGCGACGGCCGGTTGCTCATCCGCAGGACGGGGCGCGAGGGTGCCAGGTGGGGGCCACGGGGGGCTACTGGCCGGGGATGCGGAATTCGGGGGGGAGAGATTGGGCCGTTGCTGGTTGATGGGGTTGGGGTTGGGGGGCGGGGGTTGGGAGGGGGGGGCCCTCCGCTGGGGGAGATTGCCGCGGTGGTGTTGCTTTAGTGGGGAGAAGTACGGGATCTGGCACCGAGGGGAGGATCTGGCCCGATCTGGCGCGCGGGGCCGCCGCGCGGGGGCCGGCGTCGGCGGTGCGGGGCGGCCACGCGGCGTCACACTCGATGGCTCGCCCGGCGCGGGTGGCTGGCGATGGGGTGTCCAGCGGGGCCGGGGCTCGGCGACGGGGTGACCGATCACCCCGGCGGGGATCGCGATGGGCAGGCGCGCATCGGGCTGAGCGCGGCCCGCTTGAGGTCAACATCCCTTCCTGCGCAACTGCCAAAGTCCGGCCCCCGCTCCAAGGGCGGGGAGGGGCGGGGGGCCGGTCCCCGCCCCTCTCGGGTCGGATCACACCCCCGCTGCCGGGCTCGCAACCCGGGCGGGCGCACTGCCGCGCCAATCGCCCCCCCCGGTCCGCGCGGCTGCGGCGCCAGGAGGCCCCCGCGGATTGCGATGACCGGGGGCCGCGTCGCGGCCCGCGCGACGCGGAGATCTGCCCAGCATCTCCGGCGAGGGGCCGGCCGGGCCGATAGCGCAGCTGCCGTCGCGCGGCGCTGCCTTCCAGGCACGGCATCCTGCACTCCCCCTCCGACTTGGCCACCAGCCGTTCGCAGCCTCCCGCTTGCCGCCGGTGTTCCCGCGCGAGTCGCGACGCAGAAACGCCCTCCCGCGCGGATCTCTCCCCCTCAACCCCCCGTCCCCCGCCGCCCGCGTCTGATTCGCCACCGTTGGAGCCGCCGTCTCGGGGTGTTTCCGCCTATTGCTGGGTCCCAGACTTCCCCCCCAAGCGCCAACTCCCAAGGGCCGCACGACCCCGGATGTCGAAACACAAAACGAACCCGAACGCGCGGCTGGCTGCCTGTTGGCCTGTCCGCATCAGCGGCTGGAGTTCCGCCGGCGGTGAGCGCCCCCGCGGTGAGCACCTCGGTGGGAGGCGTCTCAGTTCGGTGGTCGTGGGTGGCTGGGGTGGGCTGACGTGGCCGATATCCCGGTTTGGGCGCGCCCCCACAGATTTCAGCGCCAGCGGTGGCCTTGCCGATGAGGCGGGGCGCAGGACGGCGTCCAGGGCCTGAAGGTGCTCGCGGAGTGTGGGATCGAGATTCCCGGCTCCAGGGCGGGCTGTCCGAGAGGGGCTGGCTCCGGACTGGCCGTGGCCAGCGCGATGGGCGCCTGCGGAGCAGCAATTTATGGGCCAGGGATTTTGCAATTTGGTGCGCAGGCAGTGGGTTTTTCCCGAAGAACGGAAAGGCGTCCACTTCTGGGGTTGGAGGCAGACGTGCCGCGAACCGCCCGCGTCGCTCGAGCTTGATCGGATCCTTCCCGGTGGCGACGCGCGGAGGCGGCGCGTGCCTGAGCAGTCTCGAAGTCGTTCATTGCGCCATCGCTTGGTGGCAATGTTTTGAGACTGTGACGTTGGCCACGCCTCGCACAAAGGGCGCGCGTTGGCGCATTTCCAGCGCCCTGGGCCCGTTGGGGCTGCAGCCTGTGCTCGGAGTTAGCGGTTGGCTTTCCTGGCAGTGGGACGATGGGTTGCGGGCGCACGTGGCGGGACCGCCACCCACTGCACCGATGCCTCCTCCGCATCGCGGCGATGGACTGGAATGCTTCGGCCGCCGCGTTTTGGTGGCGCAAGTTGCAGTTTCGGCATCAGTTCTTCTGCGTTCGGGGCACTTGGCATTCAGTAGCGCACGCAGTAGAGGCTTGGGAACCCCACTGGCTGGAGAGGGTTTAGGATTTCCCTCTGCAGCATTTAAGACTTGGTGTTTGGCGGTCATCCGAGGGTATTCGAACGACGATTCGTCGTCCCTGAGCTTTTAGTCCGATGAGCTGGCTGTGCTGCGTGGTCTTATCTTTTCCAGGCATTGTGGGCAACGATGCTTGCCACCTGCCAATGCAGCCATCAGCAAACTAGCACTGGCGACCAGCGCATAGGTAACTTGTTGCCTATCGTGTTCCATGGCAGCAAGCAACAGAGTAGGGAGGGTACAAGTAAGGGGATGACCTGAGCCACTGTAGCAGGTACTTTTAGAAGCAGGATGTATAGCAAGGGTGCAGTTGCCGCTGCAAGGTAGCAACACATTCTTCAGGAACTGACCATCTTGAGAATCAACTGCACACTCTTGTTGAGTGTCAGCAAAAAGTGCAACACCTCAAAGCAGCACCCGAAATAGCGTCGTTGCTCCTGGGCCTGATTGTACTTTGCACAAGGTTGTAATATCTTGACCCCAAAGCAGCTGGCCCTAAAATACTGCCAAATAAGTGAACACAATAAAGCAACGTGGAAAATGAAAATCTAGCGGTGGCCCATGCCTTCACTGAGTTCAGATCATCAGGTAGTCAGTCTTGCTGGGGCAATCACTACTCAATTTCAAAGTCATCGCATGTCCCGTGCCTGCGTCCACAGACTCACCATCTCCAGAACGCAGCCCTGAACCGAAACTGCAGCCCCAGCAATACCTGGGCCTAAGCCAAGCTGCCAATCTTGCAAGCAACCTGCACACAATGCCACATCGATGTTTTTTGGTGTTCTCTGGGTTTATGCCTGCTCAGAATGGTACCAATGTGCCATCCATACCATAGTCAGTTCTCTTTGGGCCCTCCTCAGGGAACAAAGCCTGGAAGATCCTATAGTTCACAAAATCGCCTTGTATTTGCCTGGGTATGTTTTCATCAATCGCCGCAAATGCGAGCACACTCATGGGTTGGTGACAATGCTAACAAGTTGGCGGGCGCCATCTGTTCGTAGATCACACACCGGTCGGTGAACACAAGGGAGTAAGAAAGTGGCCCACCCAGGTGGCTGTTAAGGCCAGGGCAGGCATGCAGGAGTCATTCCTGCAGGCCGTGGAGGTGTCGGATGGCCAGATCATGGTCAACGATGACCGCACGAGTGAGGAGGTGAGTATCAGGTGGATATGCAGATCACGATGTACTGCGGCGAGTAGCATGACGTCAGGCTAAGCAAAGGCACGTTCAGCAACACTGCAACACAGTAAGGTGCACTCAGCCACTGGAGTATGTTCAGGAAAATGAGGTCAAATTGAGCCATGGAGATACCTTGAGGTGTTCAAGTGTGATAGGTAACCTAATGCATTCAGGTGTTATGGTGCACAAGTAGTGCATTGACGTATGTCGAAGTACCTTGATTTGCATACTGCTTCAACACAGAAGATCAGCACAATTTGCTAGTGGTCTTCCTTGAATATATGTAGAGGCACAATGCCTTTCAGGAGAATGGCAGTGTTTCACCATATCCAGAACATTTAAAAGATACGAGTTGATATGGTAGTTTGAACACAGTGGAACCGAAGAAAGGTATTGCAGTGAACTAGCAAGGTTTGGTGGAGGCAGAAATGTGGGTGTAAAGCAGAGTGCAGTCCTACCAGTGACTTATGGGGCGTTGATGCCCAGTACAAAAATCTAGGGGCTGCGCAAGGGTGTTGCTGTATCTGTCCTTTCTTCATGTGTTGCATTGCATTTCTGGGTTTAGGTGCTGTTTGTGTGTTGCCTCATTTGACATCGTGTCTACACTGTGCAGGGTCAGCTGCTTGTGTAACATTTGAAACATTGTTGGCACATGGGTTTGGGCGTCTGACACCCAGCTGTTTTTCTTACACATAGTCATACTCAAAAGCTGACACCTGGGTATCAAAGCCTAAAATCACCAGGACCATGAGGGTAGTGAAACATGTTCGCAGTTATCCACCCATTTTAAGTCTAGCACAGTCCATGCACCAGGCTTGTGTTTGTGTTGTATGTATGCATTTGTTCCCTGAGCATATGTGCAGGCTTGTTCTGCACATTCTTTGCGTGAGTCAGAGCAACAGATGACAAATGTTTTGGTTTTATTACAGAGAAGAGGCTCAGAGCAGTTGTTGCAGCTGTTGCTGTTGATCAGCTATAGAAGTTCACTATGCAGTAGCATTGTATCTCTGTCCTGTGTTGGTGAATCTCAAAAGCTCTGTTTGCATGCAGCAGATGATCAAGGGGAAGTGCACGAAATGCGGCACAACACGAACACCCCAGTGGAGAGAGGGTCCTGAAGGTGGGGGCTCTCTTATTCACTGCTGACGTTGTGGCCCTTTGTGGCTTAATCGATGAAATCAGCAGCGAACGTTCTTGCTAGCTGGTAAATCCTCTGCACGCTTTCAGGGTGTGTGTCTCTATTCCATGTATTCATCATTTGGTATCCTTGACATCCTATGTGCCAAATTAATTTTGTGGAATAAGGAGGCGGTTCCTGATGTGTCTGATATTCAGCCCAGTGCTCATTGCTCACCTCTGCATGTTGCCCCTGCCTTTGTTTTGCCCTGTGTGGAGTGCATCACTGTCCAAGTTTCACACTGCTTGCTCTGACAGAGTAGAATTGCAGAAAGGTAGAATTCAACATGTACGAATACATGAAAAGGGCTCAATCTCAATACAAACTAAAATACAGCGAGGCGACGACAGCATATAGACGTGGAATGTGTTTATTACTTCATGGTGCATTCTTGAAACATTGGCTTGTGGAGTGCTTGTATGGTGACCTGTCCCTGGCCCTTAACCCAGCCCTCCCTAACGTAGCACAAGCTACTCCTTTTGGCTGGTTGCAATGTTGCTATAGTGTGTATAGGTTTTCCTTTCTTGGTATCAGTTTGCTGCTGTTGCGGCTGACTTGTTCCATTGCAATTCGGCAGGCCCCAAGACCCTCTGCAATGCGTGCGGGGTGAGACTGAGCAGGGAAAAGAAAACCAAATGGGGCAAGGCCACCAGGAGGAAGAAGGTATGGCTTGGGTGTCACTGTCAGCTTGACTTTCTGGGTGCAACGCGCCATATGCCCCAGCGTTTGTAAAATCTGCATCTCTAAGATGCTTCCAATAGAGCTGTCCATGGCCTTGTTTGTCATTTCCTTATTCACAGTGTCCTGGATTGTGTGACAAGCAACAAATTTCAAACAAAGATGTGGGTCCAAAAAGATTGGGACAAGTCAATGATCATGCCTATGTGGCTCCTGTCTCGCCTTCAGTTGATTCCAGTGGGCAGCTTTGTGTCTGCACCAGTGGTCAGTGCTGGAAGTGATTCATCATCTTGACAGCTGTGAGTTCCATTTACGCACTTTGACCACTGTATCTCAGGCTGATGGCCCTGACAGCCACAATTGCTGCACTGGCAACAGTCGAATCAGGGAATTTGCATCAAAGTGCTGCCTGCAGAAGGACCCAGTGTACTTGTGAATGCAATGCATTATGGTCTGTTATGCTGTGGTGAAGGAAGGGCCACCATGCTGAAGTGAACCTGTGGTACTGAGGCACTTTCATGCACATATGAATGAGTATATACTGCAGACAATGAACTGTACACCATGCACACATATGTTCACCAACCTGATAACCCTGTAGGCACAGCAGCAGAAGAACCCCCCTCCCTGCCTGCGGCCCTCTGTCCACCGACGCAAGCCCCTAGTCACCTCCCAGCCCCGCGTGCGTGTTCGGGCCTCTGACGTGGCACTCATCACGCAGCTGCGCAACGTGCTGCCCATCGCTGCTGGGGCCGGGGCTGCCTCGCCAAGTGAAGGGGACATGGATGCTTCCAAATTGCTGAACCGGGACATCAACGCTGCGGTGCAGCTGCTGTCAATGTCGTTTGCTTCCAAGGGGGCCAAGCGGAAAGTCCCTGGAGGGAAGAGGGAGGGGGAGGTGGGAAAGTTCGAGTTTATGAGCAGGGGGAAGGAGCGGTGTGGGGGCTTTCCCATCGATAAGGGGCAGGTGGCCTGGGGGGCAGTCCCTGAGGCGAGGAGGGCAGAGTTGTGGCCGATGCGGGCACAGCTGCAGACGGCGTGGTGGCAGGTGGAGGCCGCGGAGGCGGCTGTGGCAGCAGTGGCTGAGGTGAGCCAGCAGGGGCACACTTGAATGTGGCCCTTTTTAAATTGAAGTAACTGCATTTACATGAAAAGGAAATAATAGCATGCTGTGATTGTTGCGAACTTGCAGAGCGAATGGAGCTGTATTTGATTGGCCTGAATTGGGTCTACTTGAATGTGGGGGCCTTGAGCCACTGGGGTGTGCAAAAAGCAAGAAAGCATGCACATAACAAACACTTGTTTATGACTGCAAATTTGGGCCACCTTCCTTTTTGTGAGTTGGCCATTGGTTTGCAGCGCCTGGAAGCTGCTGTTGTTGCAGTTCATGATGCAAACGATCGACAGGAGTAAGAGCAACAAACATTTGAATGCACCTTTTGGCACTTCGTCGCCCTGTGTTGAGGCAGGATTCCTTTCATGGCGTTTCGCTACACACCGAAGGATGGGGCCCTCTCGGAGGAAATGGCTTGCATGTGCGCATCCATGGGAGTTGTATTGGTGCTATTGTGACATAACAAGAGATCAGCATATCTTCTGATGGGTTTGGGTCGGCTCGGGAACACCCAAGTGCAATGTGAACTCGGAACGGGAGATAGATGATCTGTCAAGAAGCGTTCCAAGCTATGGCACGCAAATTCGCGTTCAGAACCCCTTTTGCCCCCCAAATAGCTGCAGCATCGTTTTATACAATTACTCAACACAAGAGATCACAGCAACACATTCCAGGCGATCTCCATCTTGTGATAGTAAATGGGCAAATTGTCAAAAGCCCAGAATCTCACCCCTAAAATGGGGTTAGCAGCGTCCACAATGCACCAGAGGAAATGCTGGGAAGGGAGAGGGGCGCGAAGATCATGTTGACATTACCTGATGGCTCCATTGTCGCTGCGATGGTTGCAGGTTCTGGCTGCGCGGACGGCCGCTGCCATGGAGGCCCAGCTGCGATACCAGGATCTCACCAAACTGTGGGAGCAGGCAGCGTCGTCGAGGGAGCCAGACGATGGGCAGCATTGCAAGTGGCGAAAGACAGAGCACGCTGCTCAAGACGTCTGATGTCGTGATCCAGACAATTCGAGTGGTGTTGGTGGATCAATCAATTTTGCGGGGGTTTGAATTTTTGGCCAGTCCTGCAGCAGCATCAGTCGAATGACGTGGGAATCTTGTCAGTGCGAAAGTTTCAGCAGGCGAAGCCTGGGCCAATAAATTGCCGGGTGGCTCGTGCATTGCGTTGCGTGGGTGGAGGGTTGGGGAGGACGATGGGGCGCTGTGGGTCGCAGTTTGTCACTTGGGAAATAAACGGAATTGAAACTTGGGGGGGCTGTACTAATTCGCGGCAGTGTAATTGTATTGCGGTTGGGGCCTTGGGTCCCGTTCCAATGGTGCGCCCCTGTGCCGAGCTGGCTCTGCCGCCATTCATACCTGCACTGTCTCGGATTCTCAACCTGAATGGCCAGCGATTGTTGGATGTGGCCACATTCCATAGTGATCATGTGCATGCGACATGAAGTTCTTGCATTATCGGCGCTGCAGTTATCAACGTTGATGAGTGCAGCGCCGAAAATGCAAGAGTTTCGTCAAATAGTCCATTTCAGTGACGAAGGCAGGCAGGGTCGAGGTATGGCGACCACTGACTGTTGAACGTAGGCTTGAGTACACCGCAAAGGCTTGCAGCCGAGCAAGGGACAACATCATCAATGTCCTTGATGCTATTCCCGATGCCTCATCACCTCTTTGCGCTGTTGCAACCAGAACTGATTGAGTAGTACCAACAGTTTGACGCACACGGTAGTGATGAGGCAGTAGGAATTGCGCTGAAGACATTGATGATCGGGCTGGCCGTAAGGGACAGAACTCCTGCTATCCCTTTGCTCGGCTGTAAACCGTTGCCATGGACTCGAGCGCACGTTCCCCGTTCAGAGGTCGGCATCCCTGGACCCTGCCTGCCTTCGTTTCTGCATTTATCAACGTTGATAAATGCATCGCCGAAAGGGTTATTATTTTTTTTTTGCGACAGTGAAATTGTTCTTTTTTGCGACGTTCTTTTTTGCGGTGTTACGGCTAGAACTGATTGAGTGTTATTAATAACTGAATGTATGAAAAGATGACGAAGCACTAAGGATTGCATTAGGGATGTTGATGAACGGACTGGGTATAAAGGACAGAACGTCTGTTGTCCTTTTGCCTCGGCTGTAAACCGTTGCCGTGGACTCGAGCGTACAATTCCCGTTCAGGGATCGCCACCCCTCGACCCTGCCTGCCTTCGTCATTTGGCACCCGAGGCAGGGGGTGTGCAAGTCGAGACACGGACCAGGTTAGCTTGTTGCAACCTGGGGCGGACTCAGCGCCGAGAGCACTAGAGTTCTACGTTGCCCAGGCGGCGTCTCCGAGAAACTTTTGGGATCGAAGATTCAAGACATCCATCGAACGGTTGGTTACGACGGGACTTCAGCGGCCCAGAGTCCATTTTGTGTGGCCCTTCTGGAGTGTTTTGGCAAGACCACCAGCGACGATCAGCTGTCGCTAGGCGTGGGGGTCAGTTTTGTGTCAAGGCTTCCACTGCTGACTCGAATACGGAGAGAATCGTACGTTGCGAGTGAGTCCAACGGGCAGTGCGACAACGTGCCACTGGTGCGCCGTAGCAGAGTGGCTCAGCCACCGCCAAGGGGATCAATTCGCTGACTGATTGAGCCTCCTCCCAAGGGTCGAAGCGCAGTGCGGCACCACTCTCGTAGTGCTGTGCTACGGCTTGGAGCAGTACAACGCGCTGTGCTGCGACGGTGTCAGCGATTCATTGCGGTTGCTGAGGTGTCCAAGGAATCACGTGTTTGCCACACAGCACACACGTCCCCACAGCGAGGATTGCGTGACAAGGAGTCAGCAGGACAGCGGCTTGTGTCAACTTGTGTCAGCTCGTGTCAGATTGTGTCAGCTTGTGTCAGCCGACGGTGTAATCCTACAAGGTGACACATCGCGCTGATACGGTGGAGCGTCACTGCTGGTATCGAGCAAGCGACGTGGCAGGACGCGAGCGGCCCATGTGACAGTGTTCAGTACATTATAAGGCAATATGATGCGTGGTGTCAAGCCAAAGGCCCGCCCATTCACTGGAAGGGGTGAGGACCCAGGGGTGTGGGTGAAGCACTTTTTGAGAGTGGCAAGAAGCAACGCTTGGGACACGTCAGCAGCAAAGATTGCTAATGCTGCAGTAGTATTTGAACAGGAGGCGGAAACATGGTACAATAGTAGGGCCGCTCATTGGGAAGATAATGAGCGTACATGGAATGAATTTGAGGCTGCGTTTGTTGCAAGATTCAGAGCCCCTGGGTACTTGGAGCAGATTGAGTGTGCTCTGCATGACCCTAAACAAGTGGAGGACGAATCTGTGGCCTCCTATGCAGAACGGTATAGATGCTTGCATGCTGAACGGGAAGCATTTGATGGGGATGGAGTTCCCATCAATGCTCTTCGGCGTTATTGGGTGATGGGTCTGAAAAAGGAGTTCCGCTTGGATGTTTTAAAAGCGGATATTCCTGATTTTGACCATGCAGTGGCAGAAGCCAAGCGAGTAGAGAAAGCAACGCTTCTCATGGAAGGGAAGTTGCCAGCAGCTGGCGAGCTCATGAGAAGTCGGGCCGTGACGTCAGACAAAACCGACATTGATGGGCTACAGCGAAACGTGGAAAAGTTGGCACAATCAATGAGTGAACTCACCGCCATGATGGTCACATCGATGGGCTCGAAAGACCGTGCAGAATCGAGTCCTTTTCCTGGGAATTTGGGGCCAGCCAATCGTGGCAGAGGTCGTGGAAGAGGTGGAGGACGCATGACTTGGAGAGAGAATCAAATTGGTGGCAGAGCTGACTACAACAACAATTGGCATCAAGACAATGACCAAAACAATGCTGGTAGAGGTCGGCCACTGACGGGAGCGAATGCAACACCCCTTGGAACGGCTGCGAATGTCCGAGCTGAGGACATTCGAGGTCCTGATGATCCATCTCAGAGCCATCAACGACAATCATCAGGTCGTTGTGTGAATGGCAAAGGAAGCCATGATGCTATGACAATGGAACTGGAAGCATTTGCTGGTGAAGAAACGATTGAAGAGGACAAAGAAGAACCAAGTAAGAAAAGAGTCCGTGTCAAGCGTGTGGGAGAACGGAAGAAACGTACTCCATTGACAGAGATTGTGTGTGGCCGGGGGAAACCCAAGTTCCAAGTATTCCGGGTGCCGGTTCTCAAGCGAGCAAGCAAGTACTTCAATCACCAATACACAACCAGACACAAGAACACCAGAAGTGATGGCAGCTGAGGTCAACAAGTTGACAACCGAGAAAGCAATCAGAATTGACTGCCATATTGCTGATCGGGCCTGCCAAGGGGTTATTATTGACCCTGGAGCAATGCTAAACCTGATGGAACCAGAAGCAGCCAAAGTGTGTGGATTGCGTGTTTTGGGTCCAAGTGGTGCTGTGGTGCGTATGGCAGACGGTGGACGGCGACCTTTGCTTGGCTATGTCAAAACTCATGTTGATGTGGCTGGTGTCATGACGGATGTTTTGTTCCATCTGATGCACACCAACGCAGGATACCCAGCACTTCTTGGTAAACCATGGTTGAGGCTTAACCAAGTGGTGTCGTTCTGGGGCACAGATTCACATTTCATTCAGAACGCCGAGGGCAGCTTCTTGCCATTGGTGGGGGTGCCGACACAGCTCACTGATTCTGAGCGTGTTTGCGAGCTGCTTGATTGTATTACTCATGAGACGGGAGCAATCGTGGGTGATACTTCAGTGGCGACCAGTGAGTCTGGTGACTCTGATGATTATGGATCAGAAAGTGAAATGACCGGAGAAGAATCAGAATCGGAGGAGTTGGAAGAAGAAGCAACAGAAGGATATCTGGTACTGGTGGGTCGCGAAATTGATTCTGATGAACGACATGGGCTGACCGAGATGCTGCCGGTACAAGATGATCCCAAAGGAAAACATACACTTTCTGAGTTAAATGGCGACTCTGGGATAGTCCATGATGGTTTCCTACCAGACGCGGAAGCAGATCCGGAAGACGTCAGCCATAACACCAAGTGGATAGACAATCGAGAGACAAGTGCTGTCGACAGAACTGCGTTGGCTACTCAGTTCGAAGAGACTACATTGAGCATCGCTTTGGATGATGTTTATGGAGGAGGAATTGAGAGCAATGCACCAGCTGATGACTCCAAAAGAACCGGTGGGATGAATTCTGAGAGTATGGGGCTCCTATGGGATGTTCGCAAGGCAGGTCGTGCTGTACAACCAGTGACGGTTGATGCAATTTATTGCAGGTCACCGGTTGTTGATTGTTTCCACATCACAGTGGATAATGTCGACACTTTGCATATTGGTGACGCAGCAACACCTGAGCAGCGATCAACATTTAACGCCCTAGTGTGTCGCTACGGAGACCTATTTGCTCACGAATTGAGCGAATTGGGTCGCACAAATCTGGTGCAGTGTGACATCGAGCTGCAACATGGAACCAAGCCCATGTGCACAAGAAAGAGTCAACGTTGGCCACCAGAAATTGAGGCCTTTGCGAGGACTCGCTGTGCTGAGCTGTTAGCAGCGAACATGATAGAGGAGTATTACGGTCCGTGGGGCGCAGGGACGATTTTCCCCAAGAAGAAATCTGGCGCATATAGAATGTGCCACAGCTACTGTCGATTAAACGAGGCAACTGTTCCAATTCAGTGGCCAATACCCAATGCTGAAGCGTGCTTGGACAGGCTGGCTGGAAGAAAATACTACTCGGTGCTTGATGGTTTCAGTGGCTATTATGTGGTGGAACTTACACCACGTGCTCGTGATTATACGGCGTTTGTTACGCCGTTCGGCAAGTTCCGCTATACAGTGATGCCATTCGGTATCACCAATGCACCCCCCGTTTATGCTCTACTCAATCAGCGAACTTTTGGTCCACTCATTGGGACTGAGGTGGAAGTGTTCTTTGACGATTGTGGAGTTGGCTCGGACAGTTTTGAGGATCACATGAGCACGCTTGAGAAGTGTTTTCAATGTTACAAAAGAGCAGGGATGAGTTTGAATCCGAAAAAATGCAATTTTCTGCAGAGTTCCATCGTATTCCTTGGCCATTTGGTCAGTGCAAGGGGTCTGGAACCTGAGCCAGGAAAGATCGAAAAGATAAAGACATGGGAAAGGCCACATGACACCTTGAGTGTCCAGAGATTTCTTGGTTTTGTGAACTACTACAGGAGGTTTATTAAGGGGTTTGCAAAACGCGCACAACCTTTGCGTGTTTTGACACACAAGGGAGCTGGGTTCGAATGGGGGGATGCACAGCAGGGCGCATTTGACGATCTACGCGAAGCACTAATGACATCTCCAGTGATGACCGTACCACGTTTTGACAAGGATTTTCTGTTGCATACCGATGCATCAGATGCGTGTTTGGGAGCGGAGCTCAGCCAACTGGGATCAGACGGGTTGCCACACCCCGTATACTATTTGAGCAAGGCGTTGACGAGGGCAGAGGAAAATTATGGCGTGACTGAGAAAGAACTGATGGCTATGGTTGTGGCTTTCAAAAGGCTCAGACATTACCTTCTGGGGCGGCACACTACTGTCTACACAGACCATGCTCCTCTGAAGGGACTGTTAAGGCATCCCGAAATGGCGTCATCAAGGGTAGCACGATGGTGCATGATTCTTGCAGAATACGACTTTGAGATCGTGTACCGGCCTGGGAAGCTGAACAAAAACGCTGATGTTCTCTCGAGGTTACCCAGAGTTCAGGGAAAGGAAGATGCCTTCAATGGAGATTTGGATGTGATGATTGTGGTGCCTGGCAGTGACGAATGGTATGACGACATGCAGAAGTACATCACAACTGGAGATTTTCGACCAGAAATGCCAGAAAAAGATCAGAAGTTCATCAAGCGTCGGGCTGACCGTTTCGCAGTTATGCATGGGAAGCTATACCACAAGAATTCTGTGGGCGATCCGCAACTTGTGGTACATCAAGAGGACAGAAAGCGTGTCCTCAGTGGCGTTCATGATGATGCGGGCCACTACGGTGCACGCATGACTCTGACGCAGCTGATGAGGATGTATTGGTGGCCTACTATGGCAAGAGACGTCAATGACAGTGTCAAAGCCTGTGAAGCCTGTCAGAAGTATGGCCCAAATGTGAGCCCAGCGAAATCAGAAACATGGTTGGTACTGGAGCCGTTTGAAGTTATTGCATGGGACTTTATGGGCCCGTTCACACCAGTGGGTGACTACAAGTATTTGCTAGTCGTTGTAGACTATGCAACGCGGTGGTGTGAAGTTACACCAGTTGCGGCTGCGGATCACCATCACGTTATGATCATGCTGAGTGCAATTTGCGCCCGATTTGGCATCCCCAGAATCTGCCTTTCTGACCGGGGAATGGCAATTAAGGAGCGACATCTTCGACAGATGGCACGTGATCTTGGGGTAGCATGGGTCTATTCACCAGCCTATTCGCCTAAAAGCAACGGACTGGTTGAGCGCACAAATCGTGAGTTGTTGGATCGCTTGAGGAGGCTAACTGATGGACACAGCGAACTGTGGATGCGCGAGTTGGGGCGCGCAGTTCTGGCTGTCAACTCCCGGATTGTTGAATCAATGAAGTGCTCTCCTTTCGAAGCTTTGATGGGGTATACACCAAAGCGAACACATGAGGTGGCAGTACCGGTACACAGAGTGGAATCGCTAGTGGAGGGCTGGAGAAAACCAGAGTCTGAAGAATTGCGGCAGAGAATCGACGAACTGCAATTGCGCCGTGATGGGATTGATGCAAATCGAGCGGCTGTGATGAAGGGAAGAGAAGAAGCCACCAAAACCGTGCGCAAGGTTCAGTTCAAACCGGGTCAAAAAGTGTGGTTACGCAATACGGTGAGGTTCAAGCAGCATGGCCGGAAATTAGACGCTCACTGGCTTGGACCTTATCGCATTTTGCGTCGCCTCTCTGATCAGAGGTACGAGATTAATCGGAAAGCACGAGGCGCTGATTCGGAAGAAGTCCATGTTGATCGTCTCAAGGAGTTCATCGAACAGAAAGTATAAAAACGACAGTGATGGCAAGACCGCGATGATCTGTGTGAATAAAGTGTACGCAAGGATTCTACATCGGCTTGATAATTGAAGTAAAGGGGTATGAAAAGGGCTGGATGGCATTTGATTATTGTAACGTTGTGGATTCAAGAATGCGACGAGATATTATGTTCAAGTCAACTGAGATGATGGTGTTTTGAATGCACGTGGAAAATCGCAACGAGGGCGTTCGCGATTGAGAGTAATGGGGCTGTATGTTATGGCTAGAACTGATTGAGTGTTATTAATAACTGAATGTATGAAAAGATGACGAAGCACTAAGGATTGCATTAGGGATGTTGATGAACGGACTGGGTATAAAGGACAGAACGTCTGTTGTCCTTTTGCCTCGGCTGTAAACCGTTGCCGTGGACTCGAGCGTACAATTCCCGTTCAGGGATCGCCACCCCTCGACC